>BLSH010485638.1:314298-327988 GCA_018402905.1 Glandirana rugosa | reverse complement strand
TAATAAAGTCACACCGTTACCTTTGACCCCGGAGTAAAGGATATCCGTCCAGAAGGACACGACCATTCACTACTCAGAGGAATGTCAACGTACCTCGAAAATAGACTCGCCGGTTGTGATCTCTCGACAGGGGATTCCTTTGGATAATTATCAAGATCGTAAGGAGGTTACCAACAGTGTGAATACTACTATATACTACGACAAAGAGTCGTTTCTTTTGTAAATCTAAATGTCATGTGCGAATATAGAGATGACAGACGATACGTTTATATGTGACACACGTCTTAATAATCCGTTTTGGTAGTAGGCTTTCGAGCCTATACAGCTTGGAGTAAGACAACATGCATAAAGAGGATGATGTGGTCAAAATACTCATTTGCCTAATAATTCTGCACACAGTGTATATTTGCATAGCAGACAGTAGAGATATAAGCGTGTACTGTAAATCTAAATGTTTTCTTTGCTGAGAAACAGCATCATATATCATCATAAGTGTGACAACCATTGGAGGAATGCTAGAACTATTAATAGGTTTCCTTAGGGGACAGCTCTCTAGTGTTGGCCGCTCAGATAAAAGCTCCATGCAACTGTAAGGAGACTCATCACTTACCAGCACAGGAAGACCTGCCTATAGGAAATGAGGCCCCAGTTTCCATTGCCACACTGAAATAATTGCAGGAAGGGATCCAAAGTACAATTGTCTAAGTTTGACAGCCACTTCATGACCTTCTATGCATGCTGCATGGCATGGCCACTCTGAGATAAAAGATGCAGATGTTCCATACCTCTAGATTAGCCGTATGGTTGCCCTAAAAGGGCCGGTTGTATCTGGGGTGCGATACGTAAAAAGTGCTGGGTTAAGAGTACGTTATGTACAGAGTGCAGAACCGAGGTTTATGCTATGTACAGAGTGCAGGGTTCAGGAGTGCATTACATACAAAGTTCAGGGGTGTGCTATGTACAGAATGCAGGGTTTAGGGGCGCGCTATGCACAATGTGCAACACCAACCCTCTCACCGAAGCATCCTTGCATCTCTCTCCTACCTTGCCTGGCTCTACTACTTCCCTTTGTAGGTGGCTTTGTCTCACCTTGCAAGGAGCGGAAGCGGATAAGCGGATGGTGAAAGTTGGAGGTGGCAAAATGGAGTTCTGCCAAACGGCTGCAAAACTGGGTGTCAGGGCCACATGACAAGCCCTGGAGGGCCGCATTGGCCCGCAGGCCTTGTGTTTCACATATGTGCTCTAGATGGTGTGGCCTGACCACCTCTATGTCCTGAAAACCTGCTTGTCCCCTATTACCTCAGTGTGCAGAACCTCTGCCTTTCACTTTAGGCCTAACTGACTTTTTTTTTTTTTTTAAATAAAGGGATTGACTAAGGCTGGGTTCACACTGTAGCGGGGCGGAGCGGCGTGATGCGGCGCTCCAGGTGATCTCAAAGCGGCTTGCTAGGAGACTTCTATCATAGAAGTCAATGCAAGCCGCCTGAGATCGCCCTGAAAATAGTGCAGGGACCATTTTTGTAATGCGGAGCGAAGCGATTCGCTCCTATTAGAACGGTCCCATTTGCACAGCATTGAGGCGAATTGTGGCAATTCGCCTAGATGTGAACGGGCCGCGGAGTCGCGTCGCTCCGCCCCGCTGCAGTGTGAACCCAGCCTAAATGTAATTGCAGCTCTGGAAATAGTGGGGAATAAATAAACATTACTTTATGGCACAGGTATGTGGTAAAGTGCTGCAATCAAAGAACCGCGTTGCCTGTGTCAGCAACACATGTATGTTGTGGACTCTGCAATAAAAAAGAAAGTCCCTAGTAAAAAAAAAAAAAACTTAATATAATATAATATTATATAATAAATATATATAATAAAACTCCCTAAATTCCTAAACTCTGATTTGGGGAAGGGTGGGCAGCCTGTGATCATAGGTTTTTACCTTGAAGCTATGCCTCCAATGCCAGAACTATAATGAATTAAATACATAAATATAAAACATATATAACAGGCTACTGAGTGTTTAGGATAAAATGATTATTTTATCAAGGCAGTGAAATTGCAGAAGTGCTAGGCCTCTGCTGTGTGCAGCCCACCCACCACATCAATACTGACAAAATACAGAAAAAATACAAATACATATAAACAAATTAAAATAGTAAAAAAAATAAGTTTAGTAAAAACAAAAAAAGAAACTTTGGATAGGCATCTGCCCCTCTGGGGCAACCCAGCCAGGAAATTTGCAATAGATTTTATAGGTTAGAGGTTGGAAAGCAAAAAGATTGAGAAAGTTGGCCACTGGACCTTGGTTTGGTTATTGTGTAGTTTTTTTTTGCAACAACAAATGGCAACTGATACCTACTGTCATCTGGTGCTGCACTGTACAATATCTGTAGCTATTGTCGTGCCACTTTGACACTGTGATTTTCATTTTGAGATAAAACCTGTCTTGTCTATCCCTCTTATGCTGCTGCCCAACAAACTTGCTTACATACTGTCTAGCCACTGAATAATATTTGTGGCTATTGTCTCTGAAATAATACACTGTATTTTCTCTTTCAATGATTTTTATTGGGTTTAAATGGTATAACATACAACTTTCAGTTTAGCATAGTCATATACATGAAATTTGCCATTTAGCATCTTTTTCCGACTCTTAATCAAAATTATTTGTTTTCAAAATCAGTCAAACAAACGCTTAACAGGAAAAACAGATATTAAGTTCCTATATTGGCTGTATTCCTTGTTTACCCCAATGGGAACAAACTGTAAACAAGGAGGTTGGAAAGAAAGGAGGGAAGGAAAAGGGTGTTAAGGGAAGTTGCTGATGAGGAAGTTACTTTTATGTTTTAGAGGTAACAAATTTACTTGTGCTCTTTAAATATGTTTAATAGTTGCTTTTATCTTTTAAGAAATTAGAGGCCTTCGGGTGTGATATCCAGGCGTGCCAAGTTTTTGAGAATTTATCTATATTACCTTTCCTATGGGCTAACATAAGTTTGAATTGTGCTTGTAAGTTTAGTCTCCTTATAACTTCTGATATGTTTGGTGCTTGGGTGGATTTCCATAATTTGGTGATTGTTAATCTTGAGGCAGTTAATATGTTGGCTACAATTGTTCTATAATTACTTGGGTATAGATCTAAGTTGATACCTAATAATGCCATTTCTGGTGTTAATTCGTTGAGAAATCCTGTGAAAGAAGCTACAAAGGATGATATAGAGTTCCAGAAGCTTGATAAATTTTTACATTGCCATAAGGTATGGAAGAGGTTGCCTGTATGGGAGTTACATCTCCAGCATAGGGGAGATGAACCGGAGTCGATTTTAGATAACCTGTATGGGGTTAAATACCATCGATTTAATATTTTCTGTGCATTGTCCCAGTGTTCAATACAGGAGGATGCGGAGCTGTTAATTTTAATGGCTTTGCTCCAGGAATCCCATGAGAAGGATTTAGCTAGATCCGCTTCCCATTTCATCATATTCTTAGTCTTGGATTTAAAGGGATAGGAGGTTAAAAGCTTATAAAAGAGTGAAATACCTTTAGTGTTACTATGCCCTTTATTGAAAAAGAAGTTCCCTATCTCTCTGTGTATTTCTAATTTTTTGTTTGGGTCAAAGTCCCTTAGGGGTTTTTTTGTTTGTAATTTGTTCCAAATGTGAATTTTTTGAGTTTCGGGTAAGTTGTGAAAGAAGTTGATACCCTGTTTTTGCCACTGTGAGACATTAATTCTTGCTTTACAGTATTCTAGGACTGTTATTGGGATCGGGAGTTCGCAAGGATCGCTTAAAGGTTGTATTTTGTTTAGCATGACTTTCCAAGCCGAAACGGTCGCTTTGATTGTCAAGCAGTTGGGCAATATGGATTTGGGTATTATGTAATGTGCTGTGGCTAAGGCCACAAGATCATTTTTTTTCGTAATTTCTTTTTCAATGTTTAACCAAAGTTTTGTGTTGTCGTGGACAAACCAGTATTTCATTTGTTCTAAAAGGGTGGCGTGATAGTAAAGATACAAATCTGGTGAGTTTATTCCTCCTCTGGATTTAGCCATTGATATAATTGCTAAGGATATTCTTGTTTTTTTCCCATTCCAGATCAGGTCATTTAATATTTTATTTATTTGGGTGAAGAATTTTTTTGGAATTGGAATAGGGAGAGCTCTAAAGTAGTATAATATTTTGGGTAATGTTTGCATCTTAAATGCAGCTATTCTTCCTATCCATGACAGTTGTTGTTTTTTGATGTGTTGATAGTGGGAAATTTGTTTCGTATAGTTTGTTGATCGGATAGGTAAGACGTATTCCTAGATATTTTATTGCTGAGCAAACCCAGCTGTAATTGGAGTTACTTTTAAGAAGTGCTACCTTATCTGGTGGTATATTCATGGGGAGTACTAGGCATTTATCTGGATTTATTCTGTAGTAAGAGACTGCACCAAATTCCTCTAATATTTTATTAGTTTCCTTGAGTGATGATTCTGGGGAAGACATGGTTAATATTACGTCATCTGCAAAAAGTCCCAATTTGTGTTCAGTTTGGCCAATTTTGATTCCTTTAATTTGGTTATTAGATCTAATATATATTGCGAGTGCTTCAATTATTAGTGAAAAGATTATTGGTGAAAGCAGACAGCCTTGTCTCGTCCCGTTAGAGAGGGTAAAGCTCCTAGAAATATTGCCCGAAGTAAACACTTTTGCTGTGGGGTCTTTATAGAGAGACATTATTGCTTCAAGAAAGAATCCCTGTATACCATATTTTTGGAGGGTCTCTTTTATAAACCTCCAATGGACCCTGTCGAATGCCTTCTCCGCATCAAGTCCAAGCAGCAGAGAAGGCACCCGACAGTGCCCCACCCAATTTATTACATTAATCATTCTCCTCGTACTGTCAGGTCCTTGTCGTCCTTTAACAAAGCCTACTTGGTCTGGTTCAATTAGTATTGACGTTAATTCTAGTAATCGATTAGCTAGGATTTTGGAGTATATTTTGAGGTCCGTATTTAATAAAGATATGGGTCTATAGTTAGAAGGTGACACAGGGTCTTTGTCTTGTTTTGGTATAGTAATTATGATGGCTTCAAGCATTTCTTTGGGGAATGAATTGTTGCTAGCTGCTTTATTATAGAGTGTCTTTAGGTGAGGTGTTAGTAATTTTTGAAATGCTTTAAAGTATTCACTGGATAATCCATCTGGTCCGGGGGCTTTATTATTAGGGAGTGAGTGGATCACTTTCTCAATTTCTTTTTCTGAGATTGGTTCGTTTAATTTGCTAAGGGTATTAGAGTCTATTTTAGGGAATTTAATTTTGTCTAAGAATTTCTTGATTTCTGAAGTTTGTGGTTGATGCGTCTTATCGTCATTTTTGATATTATACAATTCTTCGTAATATTCAGCAAAGGTATTGGCTATTTCCTGTGGGTTGTAAGCGAGTTTACCTGTTTTGTGGTTTATTATTTTGTGTATTTTTTGTTTATTTAGTTTATGCCGAATCTGGGTTGCTAAATACTTTCCTACTTTATTACTATGGGAATAATGATTTAGTTTGAGTTTATTAAAATATTTTTCGTAGTTAGCGGCTAGAAGGGTACGTAGTTCTCCTCTTGTTTCATTTAATTTTTGAAGTAATGAGGTGTGGTTAGGGGAATTTTTGTGTTGTTGTTCTAATTTAGAGATATTATCTAATAGATTGTTAATCATTTGATTTTTTCTTCTTTTTTCTCTGGAGGATAGCTGAATTAAAATCCCTCTAACATAGGCCTTATGGGCACACCACAAAGTGTTAATAGATACACATTCATTATTATTCACTTTGAAATATTCTTCTAATCTTTAGTTTATCACCGATAGGGATTTGTTCTGTGAGAGGATATATGTGTTATTCCTCCAGAGTGTGGAGCGGAGATTTGGTTGTCCCAGATCTATGCTCAACGTAATTGGCGCATGATCCGACCAGGTTATATTGTGGATCTGAGCTTCTTTGATTTTTTGTAGTATTTCCCTATCAGTGATAAAGTAGTCGATTCGTGAATAGGACTTATGCACATTGGAAAAAAAAGGTGTAGTCCTTTTCTGTTGCGTGAAGGCATCTCCATGGATCATGTAGATCTTCTTGAATAAATAGGTTGGATAATCCTTTTCTACATGAATGGGTTCCTTTAGTAGTGTCCAGGTTTGGGATCATGGGGGCGTTGAAGTCTCCGCAAATGATTACATTTCCTTTTCGGATTTTTTTAATAGTTTTCAAGGTTTTCTGTAGATATTGATGTGGGTTCCTGTTTGGAGCATATATATTTGCTATTGTCAAGATTGAATTTTCTATTTTTGCTACGTATCTTCCTTGTTTATCTGTTTTAGAGTTTAGTAGTTGGAAGGAGATAGAGTCCTTGATCACCGTCGTCACTCCTTTTTTTTTCCTTTGATTGTTTGATGAAAAAATATGTGGGAATCTTCGATGGCTAAATTTGGGTGGGTTGTCCCTTGCAAAGTGTGTTTCTTGTAAACACAGAATATCGCAGTCAAGTTTTAATGCGTCGACCCATAGTGCTTTCCTCTTAATGGGGTTGTTGAGGCCTTTTGTGTTTAATGATAATATTTTAAGATTTGCCATTTGTTGGATATTTTTGGGCCATGTAGATTGCTTTGCAGTTCCATTTCCATAAATTTGTTGAGTTTGTGTTGTAGTCTTCACAAATGTAACTTCCAAAATTGTTACTAGGTAGAAGAGGGGGAAAGGTAGATAGCGTGAGCTTAGAAAAATTTTTTTGAAAAAATGTAAAAAAGTGTAAGGATCTGAGTAGGATCCTTGTGTGCAAGCGATTTTGCACCATCAACTCCATGTGGGGGTAGCAGAGAACCTGTTAACCGAGACCTTATAATGTGTGTGAACCTCAGGTCTATAGTGCCACCAAATACGAACGGATTCAGGGTGTATACTCTTATTTGAAGTGATTCTGTAACTTTGTTTCAATTCGGTTTAGGGTGCCATTGGGAGGTTATTTTCGATGGTGGGAGACTTTTTGAAGAGGGATCTTTCCCTTCGTCGGGGAGTATTCCCCATGTTCTCAAAAGCTTCAATCCTCCGTCTAATGAGTAAATGGAGTGAGATTTGTTATCTTTTTCAACCATAATCTTGGTGGGAAAGCCCCATTTGTATATCAATTTATGATTGCGTAAAACCTTGGTAATAGGGTTCAGATTTTTTCGGGCTTGGATGGTTGCTTGTGAAAGATCAGAATACAATATTATTGCTGCATATGGATCTGGAAGTGGGGAGTGGAGTCTTGCATATTGCATAAGTGAATCTTTGACTTCAAAAAAATGGATCCTGGCTATCACGTCTCTTGGGAGTTTTTCGGGTATGTGCGATGGTTTGGGGAGCCTGTGAGCTCGGTCTATTTTTAAATCCTGTTTAGGTATTGTTGGAATTAGGTCCTGAATCATTTTTTGCAAGAATTTTTTAAGATCATTATTTTTGATATTTTCGGGTATTCCGCGGAACTTGACGTTGTTGCGTCTGGACCTGTCTTCCAAGTCTGCGACTTTCAGTTTTAGTTGCTTCAATTCTTCTTCCAGTGTAAAATGGTCGTCTACAAGTTCGTTATGCGCCTCAGTAAAGTCCGTCATTTTATTTTCTATGTAATCCATTCTTTCTCCCAGATCATCTATGTCTCTTTTAGATTTTTGCATAAAGGACCACATATGAATATATTGTCAGCTTTATCTATATCACTTACTTGTGATCCAGTGTCCGCAATCCTTCTTTTTTGTTTGACAGGACTGGATATTTCAGAAAGATTCTCCTCTAGTTCTTGTTGTTTTTGTGACTGCCAGTCTGGCATTTCTTCACAGCGCTCTGCCTGTGAAGCAGCGTGTGTAGCAGAGGAGGGGCCAGCGCCATCTTGCTCCCTGAGATATCCGGCCGGACTGCAGAAATCCCCTAATTTGCGGGGTTTATCTCTATTTTTTCTTTTCCCCATGGGGCCAGTGTTCTGTACCGCTCCTTCCTGCATTTGTGGATGCCTTTGGTTTTTTTCTATGTCGCCGCTAGCCGCTTCTGTAAGGTCCGGTGTACAGGAGCTCTGTCAGTGAGCTTCCATTCACCTCCGCCGCCGGCTACGCCCCCCCATACACTGTATTTTCTATTTCAAGATAAAACCTCTCTTGTCCCTCTCTCCAGTATTGTGACCCTACCAAGCTGCTTACATACTGTCCAGCCACTGTACAATATGTGTGGCTACAATACATTTTCTATTGCAGGATAAAACCTGCCTTGTCCCTTTATATTTGCTGCTGTCACGTACCTGGTGATGGAGTCTGATATGCAGGGGACAGCCTCTCTTACAATCCCTACTCAAGAACCCCTGGTAGAGCAGACAGGTAGTTTGTGAGTGCAGGATGGCATGAGTGCTTGGCAGGATTGCTGGTGCAGATACTGAAGAGCACTTCAGGTGGTGCTGTGGAACGTCACTGGCAAGAAGATAGTAGCAGTAGTGATGCAGGCACTCCAGGTGAGGCCAGCAGGATGCAGATGACAGATGACTTAGCACGCACAGTCCAAGAGATCAGAAGCTTGTGCAAGAAGCGGAAGAGTAGTCAGATGCAGGCCAGGTCAGCAACGGGCAGGCAGCACAGAACCAGAGGATCAGGCAGGAGAGTAGTCAGGGTACAAGCCGGGTTGTCAGCAGACGGGCAGCGAGGTACCAGGGAGCAGGCAAAAGAATGGTCAGTGGCAAGCCAAGGTCAGTTCAGGCGGACAGCAGGTAGGTCAGGAAAGAGACAGGTAATAAAAGAATAGAAAATGCAGATATAACGGATGGCAGGGGTCACAGGAAACGCTACAGACCGATCAGCACTGATGGTGTATCACAGCTTCGTTTAAATAGCCCATTTGCCGCCAAAGGCCACCACGAACGTGGGCGCGCACCTCCTGCATGCACGCATATCCACGTGTGCATCTGGATTCCTAACAGCAGCCCATTCACGCGCACGTGCGCATGCACTGTGCGCTTCATTTCACAGGAACTTGGAGAGCAGGCATTCTTCCGTTTCTGACAGCTGCCTATTCAGCTGCCTATTCAACAACCATTCTTACCCCCCTCCCCCCAAATCTGGGCAAATTTACTTATCTCAAGTTACAACATGTTCTGTAGTGGTCATAGGTGTGAAATTGCTTTTAATGAAAATTTACAGTGTGGAATAAATTAAAATGTATTGCATTTCTGCCCATTATTAAAGGGTACGTAAACCCTAAATTTAAACTTCTCTTAGATCAAAACTTGGGTGGGTGATGTGGCCGTCGATGAACTCAAAAAATGGATTTTATGGTGAGTACAAAAATCCTATTTTCTCTTTAGTTCATCGACGGACACAGTGCTCCATTAATCCTGACTTTAGAGATGTCCAAAAGCAGTGCCAAAAGGAAAATGAGGGAATGGGGAATGGGAAAAATAACCCAAGGCTAAACACAAGAGCCCTAACTGGGTCACAGGAGCTCAACCAGGACACAGGAGCCCCATCTGAAGTAAAAATGTAAAGAAAAAACACCCCTCAAGAGGGAACAGCCCATCTTAAACAGCAGCCTGCAAAACCTTGCAGCCAAAAGAAGCATCCGCAGATGCAAAAATTTCTACTTTGTAGAATTTGGTGAAAGTATGCACCGATGACCAAGTGGCTGCCTTGCAAACCTAAGATATTGACCCATGATGACGAAAGGCCCAAGAAGTACTAAGCGGCCGAGTATAATGCGCCGTGACAGGGAAAGGAGAATAGGCCTGAGACACTTTTTGTCTGATCCATCTGGAGATGGTAGCCGAAGATGCAGCCAGCCCTTTCCTCGGTCCTTGTGTAACCACAAAAGCGAATCTGACCTCCGAAAGGACTACCAGATACACCTGAATAGCTCAAACCACATCCAAGGCATGCAAAGCAAATTCCTTGGGATGAGCTGGCTTAGGACACAAGGAAGGCAACACAATTTTGTCATTCAAATGGATGTCCGAGACAATTTTAGGTAGGAACGATGGACAGGGACGAAGAACCACTTGACTCTGTGGACCACAAAATAGGGAGTACAACAGGATAATGCCGCCAACTCCAACACCCTTCGAGCAGATGTAATAGCCACCAAGAATGCCACCTTCTGGGACAATGTAGGCAAGGGAATCTTTCCAATATTCTCAAATGGAGGTTTCTGGAGAACCGAAAGCACTAGGTTTAAATCCCATGGCACCAAAAGAGACCGTACAGGCAGAGCCATAGGTCGAATTCCCTGAATGAAGGTATGAACTAAAGAATGCGTGGCTAGGAGTCACTGAATGTATACCCTATCTGGGACCCTGTATACTGCTATCTGGGACCCTGTATACTGCTATCTGGGACCCTGTATACTGCTACCTGGGTCTCTGCATACACTATCTGGGACCTTGTATACTGCTATCTGGGACCCTGGATACTGCTATCTGGGGCTCTGTATACCCTATTTGGGACCCTGTATACTGCTACCTGGGGCTCTGTATAGCCTATCTGGGACCCTGTATACTGCTATCTGGGGCTCTGTATACTGCTATCTGGGGCTCTGTATACTGCTATCTGTTGACTCTGTATATTGCTATCTGGTGATTCTGTATACTGCTATCTGGTGATGCTGTATATATCCCTATCTGGGGATGCTGTATACCCTATCTGGTGATGCTGGGCCTTATACTCCTGACACAAGGGGTGTAAACTACAAGGGGTGGGGCTTATGAGAAGTGGGAAGGATAAAAAAGGAAGGGCGGGGTCTGGCGCCCCCCCCATCCTAAAATTTCACCAGCCGCCACTGATTAAATTCAGAGTCAGACCCAGGTGATTCAGTTTCCTGGATAGGAATAGGGGGGATTTTGGGTAGTTCGGACATTACCAGAACCTTTGCATGAATTGTATCCGCACAAGGAGACTCAGGGCCTAAAAACCCCAAAATAGAGAAACTCTGTCCCCCTTCTTTGGTACTCACAAATCATTTCGTGGATCCCCTTGACGTTCACGAAGGAGGTCCACGAGGCCGGAAACCAGCAAAGATTTCCCCCCACCCCAGTTATGGCTGAGGGCAGACCTTCATGCTGGAGGGGTTTTGTCTGTGGGTTCGTAGAAGCCAGCTCTAGGCTTACCAGACCAAGTTTGCTTGGAACCTCCCGGGGAAGACTTGAAAGATCTATTTCCCTTATCTGCAGCCCCGTGAGCACAAAATATTTTTTTATGGGCTGAGAAGGAGAAAAAAGCAAAAGTTTCTAGGACCAAAAGATCCCAGCATGGAGCCTAGGTTTTTACTCCTGACTAGACAGAAACAAACTGAATACCTATAACAGAGAGAGGGTTATTTACCAGCTCGGCTCTTGGGCGTAGCCAAGTTTTTTTGTTCTGCCTAGCCCTTCTCCTGCAGAAGGCGATATTACCCTATAGTCAGAATTAATGGAGAGCTGTTTTCGTCGATGAACTAAAGAGAAATATCAATTTTTAACACTTTGTTGTGGTCCAATTTGCCTCATAAGAATAATGCAACGTAACGTGTAGGGCATCCTGGACCGGAAGTGATGTTTGGAGAGCATTATTCTGAGTATATGATACCAAAGGCGTTTTGACAGTTTTTATTTTATGTAAGATTTATTCCTTTAACAAAAACTAATTTTATTAGCAATATTATCCTATGGGAGGATACCCTAACATATGGATAAGTGCATGTGAGAGAATCTTAAAGGGACCACCATCCACCATAGGATATCCAAATAAACTGAGAAGAACTACAAGTGGGCTAGCAACAATGGAGGATGTTTTTTTTTACATATAATAAAAAGCGTATTTGATCACTCATTAAGGTGAGAATACTGGGAGGACTGAGGTGTCACTATCGTGTGGAAGTACACCATTGGTCTTTATGTTGTCACATTGAAGCTGCCTACACTGAAGAAAAAATGGGCACTTTATTGATCACCTGATACCGACTAATATGCACTTTTTAACACATATGCACTTTATTTTAATACTTTTAAGCACTGTCTTGTGAATTGATCTGTTTGATGATTTGATTTTTTCTTATTTATTCTTATCTCGGATCATTTGAGGTTATTGGTTGTAAGTATCAGTTTTATTTTATTTTTGGTTTGCGCAACACTTTATTCATATTTACTATTTTATTACTGGTGGGAACACAGTGTGGTGTTTGCATATGTTTTGTGCACTTATTAGTACATATTTGGTTTACATACCATAGAGTTTTATACACAGAGGTAGCGCAGAGGTACTTTTTATTTAGTGAATATGGGTACAGTGTTGCATGACTGCACAATTGTCATTCAAAGTGCAAGAGCGCTGAAAGCTGAAAATTGGCATGGGCAGGAAGGGCAAAAGTGTCTGGCATTGAAGTGGTTAAACTGCAATCAAATTACATCTATTTGCATGTAAAGCATCAAATGCCAGTTTGTGACAGATGGATTATGTAATGTAAGTCATGTGATTTCCTATCAACTACTACTTATTTTGAGTCATCATGCTATCCCTCACCGGGTAATGCCACTTCATCATTAGAGACTGAAAAGATTCTTATTCTAGTGAGACATGAGCTTTGGGACATGGTTTTGTACAAAGTAAAAATGGCTGTTTTGATGTACTTCTACAACTGCAAAGTATACATAGACAAAACAGAGAAACATTAGGCCATTCGAAAGTGTTGATGGGCTAGCTCCTGTGTGTCCTACAGAGCAGAAGAAGGAAGATTTTGAACCCAGCTGTCATGTGGCTATATTTCCACATAAGAGAATGGAGATTTGGTTTAATTTTTTGAAATTAATATTGAAACTAATAATTATCCATGGGGGTTAGTGGAAAAGAGTAGTGTCTTTCTTTGGCAGGAGATCAGCTTTAACTTCTCTTTGCTGCTCTTTATGGCTGTTGGGAACAAGGGAAAAAAAGCCCCTCGTGGGCTCTAAGTCACAAAACAGATGAAGAGGGTTGGGCGAAGCTTAATACAGGAAAAGATAGGACTTGCAAATACAGTATCTTAAACTATCAATGACTGTGAGTTTACTCATTGGTAGAGATGAGCGAACTTCTAGAAGTCCGGGTTCTGCTGGTTCGGCCGAACTTCAGGACAAAGTCCGGGTTCGGGTCCGGACAGAACCCGAACTTTGTCCCGGACCCCGAACCCCATTGAAATCAATGGGGACACTGACTTTTAGGCACAAAAATGGCTGTAAAATAGCCCTGGAAGGTCCTAGAGGTCTGCAAAGGGAAGGAAATGGGGGTAAGGGTGGGACAAGTGACCTACAAAGAAATGGGGACAGGGAAATAACTTTAAATATTTTTAAAAAAATAAAAACATAAAAAAAGCAAAAATGGAGATCATCTTCAAAATGGGTCTGAAAAGTATTAATTAACGGTAGAGGCCATAGAAATGTTCTAAAATCATCTTCAAACTGTGTCAAAAAAGTATAAATAAGCCGGGAGAACCCATATCACTGTTCTGCAAAATGTGTGTGTCACTTTAAATGAAACCGGGAATAAGTGAACATCTGTTCTGCAAACTTATTTAAAGTCTGTGTGTCACTTTAAATGAAACCGGGAATAAGTGCACATCTGTTCTGCAAACTTATTTAAAGTCTGTGTGTCACTTTAAATGAAACCGGAAATACGTAAATAAGTGCCAAAGTAATTTTCACTGTGTGTCT
>BLSH010485638.1:261153-280218 GCA_018402905.1 Glandirana rugosa | reverse complement strand
ACATATAATAAACCAGAAACACTTTCAATATCTCAGATGTTAGATACCACGGTTAGTGACTTTTAATTAGTGTGGACTACGTGACTGCCGGATAGAGTAAAGGATTGTTCTGTCCTTTCGTGTTTATGGGGGGTTTACATCTTTCATCTGTCAGATTTCATAAATAATTCTCCGTACCGCTCAAAAAACTTCAACAGTAAAAAAGGGTGTTAAGAAACGTTTTACTTCTAAAAAAAAAAAAGTCAAAAAAAAAAGGTGTTTTAACAGTATAATTGTCCAATAAAGAGTGTGGGTCGTATACGTATGGTGGTTAATGTGGGGTTTTGTGTAAGACGATGAGGAGGGCTCATACCGCTATGGTGTACACACTCTGAAAATGTGCTGTTAATATGACAATTTTGTGGAAAAAAAAAACTGAAAAAAAAAAAATCTTCATTTTGCAAAGAATTGTGGGAAAAAATGACAACTTCAAAAAACTCGCCATGCCTCTTAATAAATACTTTAGACTGTCTACTTTCTACATTTGGGGGGTATTTGTGCTTTCCTGTCTTGTTAGGAAATGAGATAGGCCGTCAGTGCATCAGGTGTGATTAATTTTCAGTGATTGGCACCATAGATTGTAGACTCTATAACTTTCACAAAGACCAAATAATATACACTAATTTGGGTTATTTTTACCAAAGACATATAGCAGTATAAATTTTGGCCAAAATTTACGAAGAAAAATTAGTAATTTGCAAAATGTTATAACAGAAATAAAGAAAAATGCATTTTTTTTACCAAATTTTTGGTATTTTTCCATTTATTGCTCAAAAAATAAACACCCCAATGGTGATTAAATACCACCAAAAGAAAGCTCTATTTGTGTGAAAAAAAGGACGAAAATTTCATATGGGTACAGTGTAGTATGACTGAGTAATTGTCATTCAAAATGTGAGAGCACTGAAAGCTGAAAATTGGTCTGGTTAGGAAGGGGGTTTAAGTGCCCAGTTGTCAAGTGGTTAAAGGGAGTTCCGTTTGCATCGGTTCTCGGGTGCTGCCGCCGCCATTCGTGGTAAGGGAAACTGTCAGCATAGTCTTTCCACATGGGCTTTCTGAATGGCTCGTGGCCAGGGAAAGAGGGAGGGGGGATGAATTTCCGAGTGATCTTACCGCGGCGAGATCTCTCAGAACTTGGATACCTGCTCCCCTTCTCCCCGAAAGGTGCCAAATGTGGCACCAGAGGGGCAAAGGAGGCAGATAAGCAGGGCTTCCACTTTCGGGTGGAACTCTGCTTTAGGCCTCATACACACAGGCATTATTAACGCCGCATTTTTGAGCTGTTTTTACAGTTTAAGAACGCTACACTATGTTATGCCTCATACACACGTTGACGTTTTTGAGTTGTAGATGGCGTTCTTAAGATGTAAATCTAATGCAGAACCTGCGCGTTCCGAAGCTGCAGCGCTAGAGCGTTTTTGACGCTGATCCGGAAAAACGCTCAATAGCGCGCATTAGCGCCGTAGCAACGTTAACCGGCGTTTTTAGCGCCAACGTTTTATGTTTTAAAATGTCGAAAAATAGCAGGGGAATGTCTTTTTAAACAAAACGCGATTTAGCGCTGGCGCTCAATAATGCGCATTAACACCAGTTTTTAACGCCGTTTTTCTCCTTGCGTCGGTACCGACATTACAGCTCGTTTTTTTCATAATGCCCGTGTGTATGAGGCCTTAAAGTGGTATTAAAGCTTTGGGGTTTTTGTTTTGTTTTTTTGTCATGCCATACTTACCTGTTCTGTATAGTGGTTTTGCACAGAGCAGCTCCGATCCTCTTCTTCTCGGGTTCCCCACCAGCACTCCTGGCTCCTCGCCCTCAAGCAGTGCTCCCAGAGAAAGCTGCTTGCCCTGGGGGCATCACTACATGCTCCATAAGATACATAGAGCCGTGGCTCCCGCCCCCCCACACTCATTCCTCATTGTCTCACTGGCTGTGATTGACAGCCAACGGGCTCCCGCTGCTGTGTCAGCCAATTAGGAGGGAGAGCCCTGGAACAACCGAGGCTATCGTGAGCATTGCTGGATCGGAGGGAGCTCAGGTAAGGATTGGAGGGACTGGGGGGGGGGGGCTGCTGCACACAGGTTTTTTTTTTACCTTCATGCATAGGATGCATAAAGGTAAAAAACCTCCAGCCTTTAGAACCACTTTAACCACTTGCCGACTGCCCGCCGCAGCGTGACGGTGGCAAGGTGGCTCGTTATCGCGAAACGATGTCACAGGACAGCGGCCGCGATAACTAGCATTGTGAGCGCGCGCCGCCGGAGGCGTGCTCGCGCGCTAACTGTGTTCGGGGGGAGCCAGGGAGCAGGTAGGGCGGACTCGATCGCCGCCGGCTACCCGCGATGGCCCCCCCACACTGAAAGAACGGACGTCCGTGTATGTAAACGCGGATTTCCATTCTGTTGAAGGGGGAAGGGCGATAATCACAGGCTTCCTGTATATGGAAGCCGTGATCATCCCCTTTTGCCAGCCAGGGCAGCCCACACACAGTTAGAACACGCCCAGGGAACACAGTTAACCCTTAGAGCGCCCCCTGCAGGTTAACCCCTTCACTGCCAATGGCATTTACACAGTAATCAGTGCATTTTTATAGCACTGATCGCTGTATAAATGCCAATGGTCCCAAAAAAGTGTCAAAATGGTCCGACATGTCCGTTGCAATATCGCAGTACCGCTAAAAATCGCAGATCGCCGCCATTACTAGTAAAAAAAAAAAATAAAAAACCCCAGAAATTATTTCTCATCATCCGTAAACGCGTCAACTTTTGCGCAAACCAATCAATAAATGGCAATTGCAATTTTTTTACCAAAAATATGAGGAAGAATATAAATCGGCCAAAACCGATGGAAAAAAATGTTTTTTTATATTTTTTTTTTTGGATTTGTATTTTATCAAAAAGTAATAAATTTGTGTTTTTTTGCAAAATTGTCGCTCTTCTTTTGTTTATAGCGGCGATCAGAAACAACGCAGAGGGAATCAAATACCTCTGCAAGAAAGCTCTATTTGTGGGAAAAAAAGGACGCAAATTTTGTTTGGGTACAACGTCGCACGACCGCGCAATTGTCAGTTAAAGTGACGCAGTGCCGAATCGCCAAAAGTGCTCTGGTCCTAAAGTGGGAATCCTTCTGGGGCTGAAGTGGTTAAGACCTGACGTACCAGAATTGTACTTGCCACCTGTTGGCTAGTAGGGGTAGATGTTATGTCTGGTCATCATGCGGTCTATGTCCCTGTTTGGGAGATTGAGCCTCAGTATTTGTCCTGGTAGTGATTGTCCCCAGTCAAGAAAGGAATAAAAAAATCCATAATGTTTTGTTACAAGAACAAGAGGTGAGAATCTTGCAATTTTTCCAACCTGTTCTGGGGATAGCTGTCTAAAATGGGAATTTGCCCTCCTGTGTCCGTGGGACAAAAATTAAAGGGAAATTTCCCAAAAGGGATGCAAACAGAAAATAAAAATGATCGGCATCGTAAACTCTGCCTATTAAAGTGGATGTAAAGGCACTACAACCACTTTAACCTACAGGTAAGCCTATATTAAGGCTTACCTGTAGTTACCCTGCATATTGCCTAAACCTGCACGGTTCAGGGGATATGCAGTGTTTTGCATGTGCCGACGTCATTTCGCCACATGCGCAGTGAAGAAATGGCCTCCGTGTCATTTCTCCACTGAGACCGTGCCGTGACTAGCGGCTCCCGCGAGTGACGTCACGCGGCTCCGGCCAATCACAGCGCCGGAGTCCGCGGCACCCGGAAGGAGACACAGGCATGGACGCGGCCTGGAGCGGGGACATCGCTGGATTCCTCTGCTGGTAAGTGGCACATAATGGACTAGTATGTGATGCATACTAGTTCATTATGCTTTTACATTGCAGGCACAATGCAGGAACTAAAGAGGAACTAAAACCCATCAGGGTTTACTTCCTCTTTAAACATGCACGGAACAAAAAAATTTGTTTCGTTTAGTTTTGTTTTGATTCGTTATTTGCGTTAATTTGTTTAGATTCATTTCATTTGTTTAACTCATTTTTGGAATTTATTTTGCTTATTCATTTTCAAATCAATTTCGAAAAGTTTTCAAATTCGAAAAGTTTTTAAATTCGAATCGTTTTCGAATTCAAACAGTTTTCGAATTTGAATAGTTTTCCAGTTTCCAAAGAGAATAAAATAGAATAGAAAATAAAGGGATAGAAGAAAAAAAAAATAGAATACAATAGAAAAGAATAGAACAGAAAATAAAAGAATATAATATAATAGAGTAAAAAAGAACAAAATAGAATAGAAAATAAAAGAACAGAATAGAATGAAACAGAATAGGATAGAACGGAATAGTATAGAATAAAACAAAAAGAATAGAAGAAAATTGAAAGATAACCATCTTCTGAAATTCAAATAGAATAGAAAAGAATAGAATTAAAAAAACAAAAAATTTGTCTGAATTTTAATTTGGAATGAAAAAAAAATAACGCACATGTCTGCTGCCTATTCAATCCAAAACTAAAAAAAAAAGTTTGACTTTACAGACACTTTAAAGTGCTCGCCAACACACATTTTTAATTTACCACCACCATCAATAAAACTTCTTTTGGAAACACATCACGATTAGGATGGCTACTCGCCTGATGTATTGAATATTTACCATCCCTTTCTAAAAAACTTGTCTTGCCATTTTTACATCATTGGTGGCCGTCTACCTTTTCCTCTTTCTGTGGGCTCACCTACCAATGATACTCATGCCAGGTCTCATGCATTATCAGTGCATCTGTGTAGAAAAAGAGCGATTGAACTTCTTCCCAAGATCTGGTGGGGGGGGGGGGGGTCCTGCCATTTAGCTAGGAGAGTTCCCTGGCAGGCACTGGTTACATAGCCTTCCCAGGAGGCAGCTGGCTACATCATCAGTCCTTGAAGATATGCAGAAGGGACATAATAAGAATTTTTTTTGGGGGGGGGGGGGGCGTAAGTCCCTCTGAGAAACATGGAATCACATGAATCAATGTATATGGCTCTAGTAGATATACCATTGTGTATCTGATGGTAAAAGGTCAGCTTTAATTTTAACTGACGTTTATGCCATGAATATGGATGGAGGCAGCAGGTAGAAGACACTATTAGTACTGGCATATCAACACATTCAGGGAGCGTTTTCCAACCAGTCTGTGCAATCTTTCCCCCCAAGATCAGTCACCTAGGAGTTGTCTGTGGGTGCCATAGACATGAATGTCACCCAATCATTTGAATACCAGCATAGGTGTGCGCAGCCTATGGCATTAGGGTGTGCACCACAAAGCGCAAACGAATATGAGTATGTGTGTATATGTCAGAAGGGCAGAGATCGGTGTCAGTAGTTTATATTTGTTTTATTTATTTTTTTACAATTTTGTTTTTTTTATCATTTTTTACAATATTATATTTTATTTTATTTTTTTTTTAATTTTATTTAGGAGCCCTGCTGGGGGGCTTTGGTGAAGTATCAGGGGTCTAAACAGACTCCTGATGTCTCATTTTTGAGACAGAGAAAGGGACTGAGGACAGAGATTCCCCCGTCCCTTTCTCTGCAGCCAGGCAGCAGGGGGAATCTGCACAGTACAGGGTGATTAGGGTGTGCCCAGGTACACCTGCCACCCTATGTCCGCACGCCTATGAATACCAGTCATTTTATATCTAGGGCCAGCTTTACACTGGATGGTTTCAAGTTTATTAGCGTAAGCATTACAAAGCAATTACAGAACTCATAACAGTTTCTCAACGTGTCAAATTTTCATTTGGAACTTTAACTTCTGATTGAGTTCCTTAAATTGCCTTGTATTAATATTCAAGGATAAAGAAAGGAATATAGTTCCAAGTTTAGTTTAAATAGTTTACCGAGGGTGGATCTTCCAATACAAGTTTTACAATGTGACTTTTTACTTGCAAAGGTCCAGAAATAACGAATTAATTACAAAGCTCTGTGTCCACCTAAGGTGTTGCCTCGCTAGTCCACACCGGTTGTGTTTATCTTGTTTTTTTCCATTTAGCATTGATGTTTACATTGGCCTTAGACCTTCAAGTTGGTTGCCAGTCACGTGAGCAATATCCTTCCAAGGAGAGAACACAGTCAACTATAAACAGCCTTTGGTGCGTCACAGCGTGGTTTACACCCAATCGCTATCCAATGGTGAGGAACAACTTGTGACGTGACAAAGTTTAAAGCATCCCATGAGTGTTTGGACGCCTACCTTGGCAACCTGGAAACTAGGGTTGCCACCTCATCCCTTTAAACCCGAACACATATTCATTACACAGGTTCTGTGGCTGATTAAGGTGGTAATTAAACTCACTTGGTTCCTTATCTGCATTAAATTAACCTCAGAACTTCTGTAATTCATATGTGTTCGGGTTTAAAGGGATGAGGTGGCAACTCTACTGGAAACACTGTTTGTTAGATGGGAAGTCATGGCTTGTTTTGTATGGGATACACTCTGGATGCATTCCGCCCAGTGTTGCCTACCGTCCGTAAATTTACGGACAGCCCGTAAAAACAGGGCAGTTTTTCCAGGTGTCCGTAAAAGTCTGTAGCAGCCAAAAAGTGCCAGTAAAAACGGCGGCCATTGGCTCCGGTCAGAGCCGCACATGTGTTAATATGGAAATCCCCGAGCGGCGAGTCAGAGGGATGGTGACAGGAAGTGATGGGGGGGATTGCATGATGGAGACAAGAGGTGATGGAGGGATGGAGACGGGGGGGGGGAGGGGATGGTGTGATGGAGATGAGGGGTGGTGGAGGGATGGAGACTGGAGGGATAAAAATAGGAGGTGATGGAGACAGGAAGTATTTAGAAGAGGGGACATAAATTCTGGTGATCCTAGTGGCTACCAGGGATTTCACCTCACTTTCTGTGGTGGTTATGGAACAGAAATTAAGGGGAAATCTCTACAATTTTAAATAGGTGACAAAACTGATGGACTAAATAATCTGCCCTTATTATATTGAAAATAAGAGAAATATGTTTTTTTACCTTGCTATCTACCTTAAATCACATTGCTATTTGCACAGTGTAGTTGCTTGTAGCCTAAATACTAAAATTTGCATTGAAAACTGTAATTTTGTAACTTTTCTAAAATGCCAGTAAAAACTTGGCGGTGCCAGTAAATTTTGGGTGTTGTGGCAGTAAATTTCAATCTGGTAGGTTGGCAACACTGATTCCGCCCAAGAGGACCTGTCTGTACTGGCAACCACACCAAGCCAGAATAACCTTTTTTTATTGGCTATTGGATAACCTTTTAGGATCCAAACAAATCAACCAAAGAGGAAAGTTGACTAGTTGATGGTGTGGACATATTTCGTATAAGTCAATTCACAGTGCATTTAATCTGATCTTCCTGCTCTTCAGGTCAATTGCACAGCACAGCTGTACTATGCTGCCATTTATGCTTCAAGCATAATTCCGGCCAACACTTTTTTATTGGACAGAGAAGTGAATGATTAGAACCTCTGTCAGTTTTTTATGTAATAATATATAATCATATGCATCAGCATTTAGCAGCGGGATATGCCCTCACTGGCCACTTTATTCGGTACACCTTGCTAGTACCGGGTTGGGCCTGGGTTCGGTTCCTTTAAACCCGAACACATATTAATTACACAGGTTCTGAGGTTCATTTAATGCAGATAAGGCACCAAGTGAGTTCAATTACCAACTTAATCAGCCACAGAACCTGTGTAATTAATATGTGTTTGGGTTTTAAGGGATGAGGTGGCAACTCTAGTTGGGCCCCCTTTTGCCTTCAGAAGTGCCTTAATTGTTTGTGGCATAGATTCAACAAGGTGTTAAGCCCTGTACACACGGTACAATGGTCATACAACAGTGGTCGTACAAGCAGCTTGTTGTACAATCATCCGACCGTTAGTACGCACGATTACAACAGCTGTGGTACAACAGTTGGAAGAGCAGACTAGAAAACTTTGGTTTTACGACCGTTGTATCGTATGTACAGTGCTATATGCACCTGTGCCCACCTGTGCCACCTATCAGTGCCCACCTGTGCCACCTAAAAGTGCCACCTTTCAGTGCCCAGCAGTGCCACCTATCAGTGCCCATCAGTGCCCAGTGCCGCCTATGAGTGTCCATCAGTGCCGCATATCAGTGTCACGTATCAGTGCCCGTCAGTGTTGCTTATCAGTGCCGCCTATCAATGCCCATCGGTGCTGCATATATGTGCCCCATCATCAGTGCCACCTCATCAGTGCCAATCTGTACTGCCTCATCAGTGCCCGTCAATGTAGCCTCATCAGTGCCCATCAGTGTAGCCACATCAGTGCCCATCAGTAATGGAGGAAATGTACTTATACAAAGTTATGTGACAGAAACAAAGAAAACCTTTTTTTTCAAATATTTTCGGTCTTTTTTTATTTGTAGCGCATAAAATAAAAACCACAGGGCTAATCAAATACCACCAAAAGAAAGCTCTATTTGTGGGAACAAAATGATAAAAATTGTGTTTAGGTACAGCGTCGCACGACCGCGCAATTGTCATTCAAAGCGCAACAGCACTGAAAACTGAAAATTGGCCTAGGTGGGAAGTGTTCTAAGTGCCTGGTATTGAAGTGGTTATTGAAGTGGTAAATTACATCTGTCAAATATTTTCCTAGATTGTAAGCTCTCTGTAGCAGGGCCCTCGGATCCCTCCTGTATTGAATTGTATTGTAACTGTACTGTCTGCCCTCATGTTTTAAAGCACTGCACAAACTGTCGGCGCCATATAAATCCTGTATAATAATAATATTTTATGTGGTGGTTATGCACTATTCCACTTTACATTTTAACCACTTGCCGACCGCCGATTGGCATCTGACGGCGGCAAAGTGGTTCATTCCGGCAAAACGCCGTCATACGACGGCGGCTGCGGGATCGAGCTTAGTGAGCGCGTGCGCGCCGCCGGAGGCGCGCCCGCGCGCTCACTGTGTTCGGGGAGGGCCAGGGAGCGGGTGCGGCGGCTTCGATTGCCGCCGGCTACCCGCGATGGCCCCCCCGAGCGGAGGAACGGAGGTCCGTGTATGTAAACACGGACCTCCGTTCTGTGTGAAGGGGGAAGGGCTGTGATCACAGCCTTCCTGTATACGAAGGCTGTGACCACTTCCCTTCCCCAGCTAGGGCAGTTGCCCTACAGTTAGAACACGCCCAGGGAACATAGTTAACCCTTAGAGCGCCCCCTGCAGGTTAACCCCTTCACTGCCAATGGCATTTACACAGTAATCAGTGCATTTTTATAGCACTGATCGCTGTATAAAGGCCAATGGTCCCAAAAAAGTGTCAAAATAGTCCGACATGTCCGCTGAAATATCGCAGTACCGCTAAAAATTGCAGATCGCCGCCATTACTAGTAAAAAAAAAACAAAAAAAAAAACCCCAAAAATGAATTCTCATCATCCGTAAACGCGACCACTTTTGCGCAAACCAATCAATAAATGCCGATTGCGATTTTTTTCTATCGCAAATATGAGGAAGAATATAAATCGGCCAAAAATGGTGAAAAAAAATGTTTTTTTATATTTTTTTTTTATTTGTATTCTAGCAAAAAGTAAGAAATTTGGGTTTTTTTGCAAAATTGTCGCTCTTCTTTTGTTTATAGCGGCGATCAGAAATGACGCAGAGGTGATCAAATACCACCAAAAGAAAGCTCTGTTTGTGGGAAAAAAAGGACGCAAATTTAGTTTGGGTACAACGTCGCACGACCGCGCAATTTTCAGTTAAAGCGACGCAGCGCCGAATCGCAAAAAAGGGCTCCGGTCCTAAAGCTGGAAATCCTTCCGGGGCTGAAGTGGTTAACTGGAATTGAATAAATATATTGTTTTATTTAAATTGTGTTGTTGTGAGTATGGTGCCTTGAAAGTCCAGTTATTTCAGGAGGCGATCCGTCAAAGACTGTTCTTCTACTGCTAGGGATGTGGCGCCATACTCTTATATTCCCTGAGATGTGGTAATCTCGTTCACATTCTTGAAATTCTATTTTTACTCTATTATATTGCTTATGACACGGCTATCCGGTATTAAAATAACATTCCAATTCACGTTTTTTTCACTGTGCAATGACCGGTTTAGTTTCTGGAAAATAGCCTACTTTTTTTATTTCTTCTGATTGATGTGGATGTCATTTCGGGTATTTTGCACCATAAGAATGTAAACACAATGCAACTATGTGGTATGTGTGTATTTCACAGTAAAGGAAGACATTCCTAGATAGGCTGCAATCATAAAAAATAATCCCGTGCATTAATCCTGAGCCATAAACACTGATTAGCTCCAGCATGAATAGGTTGGGTGCAGTTTATGTGAACCTAAGATAAGAGATCCCCATTTCTCAGGAAAATATTTTATTAACCACTTGCCGGCCGCTTGCACTACCTTTTAACGGCGACAGTGTGGCGCTGTCTCGCAAATCACTGTAAATAGGCGGCGATTTGCACGCGCATAGCTAGGGGGCGCTCTCGCGCCCGCCGCACTCTGGAGGAGCGGACCCGATGTCCGCCGGCGAGCTACGATGAGCTGCCAGAGGGAAAGAACGGGGAACCGCCGATGTAAGCACGGCCGTTCCCCATTCTGTCAGGCGGCATGTAAGAGATCTACTGATCCCTGTCACTGGGATCAGTTAGATCTCTTATGCCCATAGCAGCCCAGCCCCCTCACAGTTAGAACACACCTAGGGAACACAGTTAATCCCTTCCCTGCCCCCTGCAGGTTAACCCCTTCACTGCCAATGACATTTATACAGTAATCAGTGGATATTTAAATTTCTGATCGCTGTATGAATGCCATTGGTCCCAAAAAGGTGTCAAAAATGTCCGACATGTCCGCCGCAATATCACAGTCCCAATAAAAATCGCAGATCGCCGCCATTACTGTTAAAAAAAATGTAAATACACCATAAATGAATTCTCATGGTTTGTAAATGCGGCAACTTTTGCGCAAACCAATCAATAGACGCTGATTGCGATTTTATTTACCAAAAATATGAGGAAGAATATAAATCGGCCAAAACCGATGAGTAAATTAGTTTTTTTATTTTATTTTTTTGGATTTGTATTTTAGCAAAAAGTAAGAATTTTGTTTTTTTTTTTGCAAAATTGCCGCACTTTTTTGGTTTATAGCGGATTTTTAGTTTATAGAAATGACGCAGAGGTGACCAAATACCACCAAAAGAAAGCTCTATTTGTGGGAAAAAAAGGACATAAATTTTGTTTGGGTACAACGTCGCACGACCGCGCAATTGTCAGTGACGCAGTGCCGAATCGCAAAAAGTGCTCTGGTCCTACAGTGGGAAATCCTTCCGGGGGTGAAGTGGTTAATAAGATCTCAACATGTTTTTGATTTTTTTTTATTAGAGATAAGCAAAATTGGATTTTTTTTCTGAAATATGAGTGAAAATTAGGAGATGTCTACAAAATTTCCCTATTTTGGCAAAAGGCTTTGGAGCCAAATGGACTCAAGATGAAATTAAGGTGTTTTTCTGTTTTTTTTTTTTTTTAGTTTTAAGATATTTAAGAGTTTTTGAGGTGTGCACTGGGATTTACCCACTTGCCTGCCGGGCACTTTCACCCCCTGCCTGCCCAGGCCAATTTTCAGATTTCAGCGCTGTCACACTTTGAATTACAATTGCGCAGTCATGTAACACTGCACCCAAACAAAATTCTTGTACATTTTTTTGAGACAGATAGAGGTTTCTTTTGGTGGTATTTAATCACCACTGGGTTTTTTAATTTTATGTTAAACAAATGAAAATACATCAATTTTGAAAAAAAAAGTTTTTTCTGTTATAACATTTTCTTCACTGATGTGCAGCATTGATGGGCAATGAGGCGGCACTGATGAGGCAACAATGATGGCACTGATGAGGAGGCACTGATGAGGCTACATTGATAGGCAGCACTGATAGAGGGCACTGATCAGTGGCACTGACAGGCATGGCTGATGGGCACTGATTGGCAGCACTGATGGGAACTGATTGGCAGTACTGATGAGCACTGATTGGCAGCACTGATGGGCACTGATTGGCAGCACTTGTGGGCACTGTTGGGACTGCGCTGATCATCAGGACACTGATTATCATTGTAGATGTCCCCTGTGTGGATTTGCTGTTTATTGGCTCTCCTCACGAGCTGCCAGTGTGAGGAGAGGAATGCCGATAACCGGCAAATCCTGTTTACACTGTGATCGGCTGTGATTGGACACAGCTGGTCACAAGGTAAAAAACTGCTGTGATTGGCTGAAGGAAAGAGGTGCAGAAAGGTGGAGTTTCAGGAGGTGGCGTCAGTACAGCAATCATCAGGGGCGGCCCGTCCATTAGTGTGTATTCATGCATGAATATAGCATGAATCTATCTATGGCCGTCCGCAACCACCCCCTATTCAGGCGTGCCGGCCCCTTTGAGGCGCCATCCACATGAATTACCACTTGGGGGGGGGGTACTTTGAAGCATCTCATTAGAGCCGTATGCTCTAATAGGCTTCAATAAAGTGTGGCGCAGAGCGCGCCGCCTCAAGCCCCTAGAAAGGCAAATGAACATTTGCCTTTCTAACTCTAAACCGCTCTCCGCCAATCAGGAAGCTCCGGTATGTTACCAGCTTCCCGACTGGCGGAGAAGACAGGCGATCCTATTGGATGCCTTTCTCGTGGGAGGAGGAAGCACAGCCGCTCGCCGGACATCACTATACCTATCTGTGGGCAGTATATACACCTATTTGTAGACAGTATATACCTATCTGTGGGCAGTATATACCTATCTGTGGACAGTATATTCCTATCTGTGGGCAGTATATTCCTATCTATGGGCAGTATATACCTATCTGTGGGCAGTATATTCCTATCTATGGGCAGTATATACCTATCTGTGGGCAGTATATACCTATCTGTGGGCAGTGTATACCTTTCTATGGACAGTATATACCTATCTATGGGCAGTATATACCTATCTGTGGGCAGTATATTCCTATCTGCGGGCAGTATATACCTATCTGTGGGCAGTATATACCTATCTATGGGCAGTATATACCTATCTGTGGTGCAGTATATACCTATCTATGGTGCTGCATATACCCTTATCTGTGATGCTGTATATACCCCTATCTGTGATGCTGTATATACCCCTATCTGGCAATGCTGTATACCCTGTCTGGTGATGCTGGGCTGTATACTTCTGACACAATGGGTGGAATATATAAGGGGTGGGGCTTATGAGAAGTGGGGGGTCAAAAAGGAAGGATGGGGCCTGACACCCCTCCCTTCTAAAATTTCACCACCATAGGCTTTAGGCAGCAAGGTACCATGGGATATGTAGTCCTTTAGAAATGAAAAGCAAACAGCAGAGGAAAAGCTGCAAAGCATGCAGGGATTTCAGGAAGTTGTGGGAAGAGATGGCCAGCAGACAGACAGCACTCACAACAATTTTTCAAGTAAGCTTATACTGGATTGTCAAATATAACTATTGTTTGTATTGTTATGAAAATGTTGATGACCTCCTAAGGTTGGTTAAATGGCCCCAATCCATTGTGCAAGGGAGTGGTCTGAATAAGGAAGGACAATGGTTGGTATTTGTTTAAGGCAAGGTCTGTGCAAGAGGCAGCAAAGTGGACGTGTCCAACACTTTGCTAGATGAGCTAATATTTTATTGATCAAGGGCAGCAATGTTTGATTCACTCGCACAGCGTCCTCAGAAAGTCCCAATGATAAAGGAAATGACAACAGGATTGACTGTCAGGATCACCAGCTATTTTGCAGACTTAGAAAAGTAAAATAAAATGTAGCCTGTAGTAATCTTACTGCACAACCTATGAAGTTTGTTTTTTTTTTTGCCTGTAGTTATATGAGGAGGATTGACCTCAAACTAGTAGGAGGAATTCAAGACAAACTTAAATAGATAGCGTTATTTTTCTGAAAGAATAGTCGATGTTTGGAACAGACCCCCAGCAGAGGTAATAGGCTTGATTTACTAAAGGCAAATAGGCTGTTCACTTTGAAAGGGAATTTTGCCTTAGCTTCATGAAGTGGGTGAAGCTTTCCTGACTTCCATCATCCAATCATGTGCAAGCAAAAATACAGTTTTTTTTTCCTTACACATAATTGGGTTTTGTTTGAGCTAAGGGAAATTCCCCTGCAAAGTGAACAACCTATTTGCCTTTAGTAAATCAACTCCATGGAGTTAATCATCAATGTGTGAATTTAAATATGGATGGGATAAACATACACTTTATTACCAGAAGTATTGGGACGCCTGCCTTTACACGCACATGAACTTTAATGGCATCCCAGTCTTAGTCCGTAGGGTTCAATATTGAGTTGGCTCACCCTTTGCAGCTATAACAGCTTCAACTCTTCTGGGAAGGCTTCCCACAAAGTTGGGAGCATGAAATTGTCCAAAATGTCTTGGTATGTTGACGCCTTAAGAGTTCCCTTCACTAGAACTAAGGGGCCAAGCCCAGAACATGAAAAATAACCCCACACCGTAGGGGTTGATTTACTAAAGCTTGAAAGTGCAAAATTTGGTGCAGCTCCACACAGAAACCAATCAGCTTCAAGGTTTTATTGTCAAAGCTTGATTGAAGAAGCTGTGGTTAGAAGCTGATTGGCTAGCATGCACATCTGCATCAGTTTTTGCACTCTCCAGCTTTAGTAAATCAACCCCATAATCTCCTCTCTACCAAATGATTTGGAGCAGTGCACAAAGCAAGGTCCATAAAGACATGGATGAGCGAGTTTGGGGCAGAGGAACTTGACTGACCTGCAACCCGACAGAACATCTTTGCAATGATTTAAGCAAGCCAGGCCTTCTCTCCAACATCAATGCCTGACCTCACAAATGCTCTTCTGGAAGAATGGTCAAACATTCCCATAGCCACTCCTAAACCTTGTGGACAGCCCTCCCAGAAGAGGTGAAGCTGCAAAGGATGGGCCAACTCAATATTGAACCCTACGGACTAAGACTGGGATGCCATTGAAGTTCATGTGTGTTTAACCAGTTCCCGACCGCGCGCCGTGTTTTTTTGTTTTTTGTTGCAGTCGGGATGCTGAGCACGAATCACCGTAAAAAGACGGCAATCTGCAATCAGCCACTAGGGGGCACGCCGTACTCCTGAGGAGTGTGCCCGCGGCTCGGGCGGACCCGATGTCCGCCGGCGAGCCGCGATGAGCGGCCACAGGGAAAGAACGGGGATCCCCGGTTCCCCGCTCTGTTAGTAGGGGCATGAGAGATCTACTGATCCCTGTCACTGGGATCAGTTAGATCTCTCATGCCCATGTTAGCCCAACCCCCCCACAGTTAGAACACACCCAGGGAACACAGTTAACCCCTAGATCTCCCCCTGCAGGTTAACCCCTTCACTGCCAATGACATTTATACAGTAATCAGTGGACATTTAAATTTCTGATCGCTGAATAAATGTCATTGGTCCCAAAATAGTGTTAAAAATGTCCGACATGTCCGTCCCAATATCGCATTACCGCTAAAAATCGCAGATCACCGCTATTACTAGTAAAAAAAAAAATAAATAAATAAAAACCCCAGAAATGAATTCTCACCATCCGTAAACGCGGCCACTTTTGGGCAAACCAATCAATAAACGCAGATTGCAATTTTTTTTATCACAAATATGAGGAATTATATAAATCGGCCAAAAACGGTGAAAAAAAACGTTTTTTTATATTTTTTTTTTGGATTTGAATTTTAGCAAAAAGTAAGAAATTTGGGTTTTTTTGCAAAATGGTCGCTCTTCTTTTGTTTATAGCGGCAAACAGAAATGACACAGAGGCGATCAAATACCACCAAAAGAAAGCTCTATTTGTGGGAAAAAAAGGACGCAAATTTTGTTTGGGTACAAAGTCGCACGACCGCGCAATTGTCAGTTAAAGCGACGCAGCGCCGAATCGCAAAAAGTGATCTGGTCCTAAAGCTGGAAAACCTTCCGGTTGGTAAGTGGTTAAAGGCAGGCGCCCCAATACTTTTGGTAATATAGTGTAGGTCTCAACGTATAAAAAAAGCCAAAAAAAAATACAAGACACATAAAAAAGGAGCAAACTCGATGGACTACTTGGTCTTTTTCTGCTGACACTCTTCTATGTTTCTACGTTTTAGCCTATCTCACCATTACCTGTCTGGTTACACTTTTTGTTGGTGGGCAACAAAACAGTTTGACTGTTGCACGTAGTAAAGGTGAGAATTTCTTCAAAAGCCAATATAATAATAATTAAAAAAAAAGAAACAGATAAACAAATAAAACCACACTGCCAGTTAGGGGAATCTAATTTTCAACAACTTCATCTCTACAAGTAGGCGCACTTTAGGCTCGGTTCACGCTGCTGCGGTGCAAATTTAATACGATTGCGATGCGAGTTTTTTCAGTTCAGACACAAGTGCGATTTCTACCTGTGTTGGTGCGAATCTACTGCAAAGCTGCAGCTGGAGTTGGAGGGAGAAGCTATCGCAGTGATGTGAATGGGAGATTGCGTTTTCAATCCGCGTTCTATTGTAGTCTATGGAACTGAATTCGCATCGCACACGGATCAAACTCGCACAGGACCCTTTTTCTTCACGGATTCGATTCGCAACGCATCTATGTGAACGGCCCTGATAGAACACTATGTTATTGGAGATGACTTGCGAATTTAATCTATCGCAACGGCTTAAATTCGCGGTAGAATTCGCAGCAGTGTGACCCCAGCCTAAAAGGAAAAAAAAAAGTGCTCAACTCCGTACCCCAGGGGCTGAATCAGAGGGCGAGGATTGAGATGATGGGCCTCTGTACAAAGTTCTGGGGCTTTTATTTGCTTTTTTGTTTACCTCCTCGTTTGCCCGGTGTGCATGCTGAGAATGCTCTTACCTATGACCTGCTTTGCGCTTTTTGTTAACCTTATCAGACGTTCAACTTAGCACAATAACATTAACGTGTTTGGTTAATAATGCACATAGCAAGGTGTGTAAACCACAATAATTAACCTTTGTATCCTTCCAAGCTGTCTATAGAAGAAGAAAATGTCAAGAAACCACATATAGTTCTTGGTATATAAATATACATGTTGCAATGTATTTGCTTTATTCATTTATTGTTATATGTATTTTCAAAACCTGGAGAGCCGGGGACCATTTTGAGGTTGTTCACTTAGGAAGTTTGTTCAAGTAAAAAAAGTGTGTTCACTTTAACCACTTGCCTACTGGGCACTTTTACCCCCTTCCTGCCCAGGCCAATTTTCAGCTTTCAGCGCTCTCTCATTTGAATGACAATTGCGCGGTCATCAGTGTTGCCAACCTCCTGCAGGGTTTTTTACTGGCAAAACATGGAAATTTTACTGGCGGAGCACATTTTTTACTGGCACCTTGAAAAATAACAGAACTCCTATTAAAAACTAAGACAACTGATACTTAACCACTTCCGGACCGCCGTACGTCGTTTGACGGCGGTACTTTGAAGTGGAATACCGTTATGGTAGCAGATAGCTACCATAACCCCGGTATCTTTTTTTTCTGCAGGCGATTCTGCGTAAGATAAAAGTGATCTCCGCGGCGGATTCGCAGCGAGATCACTTTTATCAGCGGCGGGAGAGGTGCCCCCCCCCTCCCGCCGCTTTCCGGTCATCTCCGCCGCTTACCGGACCCGCCGGCAGCGGCGGAGATAATCGCGTCCTTTCCCTCTGGTGTCCGTGTGCCGAGTGAGCGGCTGAAGCCGCTCACCCGGCTCCATTACATGGCTGGGCGGAAGCTACGTCACAAGTAGCTTCTGCCCAATGCTCTTAAAGGGGACATTTTTTTTTTTTCCCCTGCCACTTTTTTCAAAAATTTTTTTTTTTTTTTTTTTTTATTGCATTTAAGTCTAAAAATGAGATCTGAGGTCTTTTTGACCCCAGATCTCATATTTTGGAGGTCCTGGCATGCTTTTTTCTATTACAAGGAATGTTTACATTTCTTGTAATAGGAAAAAAAGTGATCAAAAATTTTTTTTTTTAAAAAGTTGTAAAAATAAAAATTAAAAAGTAAAATACATAATTAAAAAAAAAAAAAAAAATTTAAAGCGCACCGTCCTTGCGAGCTCGCGCGCAGAAGCGAATGCATACGTAAGTCCCGCCCACATATGAAAACGGTGTGCAAACCACACATGTGAGGTATCACCGCGATCGTTAGAGCGAGAGCAATAATTATAGCCCTAGACCTCCTCTGTAATGCAAAAATGCTAACCTGTAGAATTTTTTAAACGTCGCCAATGGAGATTTTTATGTTGCAAAGTTTGTCGCCATTCCGCGAGCGGACGCAATTTTGAAGCATGACATGTTGGGTATCATTTTACTCGGCGTAAAATTATCTTTCACAATATGAAAAAAAAATTGACCTAACTTTACTGTTGTCTTATTTTTTAACTCAAAAAACTGAATTTTTTCAAAAAAAATCGCGCTTTTAAGACCGCTGCGCAAATACGGTGTGACATAAAGTTTTGCAATGGCCGCCATTTTATTCTCTAGGGTCTTAGAAAAAAAAATATATAATGTTTGGGGGTTCTAAGTAATTTTATAGTAAAAAAACCTGTTTTTAGCTGATAACCTCCAAACTCCAAAAAGAGGCTCGGTCTTAAAGTGGTTAAACACAACATGGAAACACTAACAATACCCATATCAAGTAATTTCCCTGGTTTACACTTAAAAAATCAGCACAGCATGACAAATTATCAGACCCTGATATTCATAGACAGTTGTAAAAATCACTGATTTTGACAAGCTGTCAGAAAATTTACTGGCGGTTGGCAACCCTGGCGGTCATGCAACGCTGTACCCAAGTGAAATTTTTAGCATTATTTTCACACAAATAGAGCTTTCTTTTGGTGGTATCTAACCGATTGCCGACCAGCTGCCGTCAAACAGGGTGGCTCTCCAAATCGCCGTAGCTGTATGGCGGCTCGCGCAAGCTCAGCTGCGGGTGTGAGCATGCCCGCGGGTCAGGCGGGCTCGATGTCCGTCGGTGACCCGCGATCGCCTTCTACAGAGGCACAATGGGGATCTGCCAATGTAAACAAGGCAGATCCC
>BLSH010485638.1:250630-261143 GCA_018402905.1 Glandirana rugosa | reverse complement strand
CTGACACAAATGATGGGGCACTATTCCTCCTACTGACACCAATGATGGGGCACTATTCCTCCCACAGACACCAATGATGGGGCACTATTCCTCCCATAGACACCAAAGATGGGGCATTATTCTTCCCACTGACACCAATGATGGGGCACTATTCCTCCCACTGACACCAATGATGGAGCACTATTCCTCCCACTGACACCAATGATTGGGCGCTATTCCTCCCACTGATACCAATGACGGCAGCACTCATGCAGCCCCAGACCAGTGTTGCCAACCACCTGCAGCGTTTTTTACTGGCAGAACATGGAAAATTTACTGGCAGAGCACATTTTTTACTGGCACCTTCAAAAATAACAGAACTCCTATTAAAAACTAAGACAATTGATATTTAAACACAACATGGAAACATTAACAATACCCATATCAAGTAATTTCCCTGGTTTACACTTAAAAAATCAGCACAGCATGACAAATTATCAGACCCTGATATTCATAGACAGTTGTAAAAATCACTGATTTTGACAAGCTGTCAGAAAATTTACTGGCGGTTGGCAACCCTGGCGGTCATGCAACGCTGTACCCAAGTGAAATTTTTAGCATTATTTTCACACAAATAGAGCTTTCTTTTGGTGGTATCTAACCGATTGCCGACCAGCTGCCGTCAAACAGGGTGGCTCTCCAAATCGCCGTAGCTGTATGGCGGCTCGCGCAAGCTCAGCTGCGGGTGTGAGCATGCCCGCGGGTCAGGCGGGCTCGATGTCCGTCGGTGACCCGCGATCGCCTTCTACAGAGGCACAATGGGGATCTGCCAATGTAAACAAGGCAGATCCCCGTGATCTACTGTTCCCAGTCATCGGGAACAGTGAGATCTGTCATGCCCCGGCCAGCCCAGCCCCCACACAGTTAGAACACACATAGGGTTTTTCTGTCTTCTATTCTGCCTGTTTGATGCACCTGGGTCTATGGAAAGTGGTAGATTTGTCAGGGGCTATGTTCTCTTTCAGTTGTTATCTGTAGATGCACAAAGTTAGAACTGCTAACATATCTGTTTATTTCTTTTTTTTTTCTTTTGATTTAAGTATTTTATTCTCTCAACTGAAATTACATTGTGATTACGGTTACGTGTTCTCCTGGGTCACTTAGGCCCAATGGTCTTGCTGATTTTAGAAGTTACTGTACAAAGCTATGGGGAAACTCTCAACAAACCTTGGTATGGATCTAGTCTGTAACAGGATCCTGAAGTTTTTCGCGGTTTTTGGTTGAGGTCCGGCTACTTTGTCAGGCCGGGCGAGATGTCATGTCATGCTGATTGGATCTGTGGTTTTTGTAATGCTTTGCTATAACAATAAAAAAATAAAAATAACACACATAGGGAACACAGTTAAACCCTTGATTGCCCCCTAAAGTTTAACCCCTTCCTTGCCGGTGACATTTATACAGTAATCAGTGGCTATTTATAGATCTGATCACTGTATAAATGTCAATGGTCCCAAAAAAGTGTCAAAAGTGTCCGATCTGTCCGCCCCAATGTCGCAGTCCCGATAAAAATCGCAGATCGTCGCCATTACTAGTAAAAAAAATAAATAATAAAAATGCCATAAATCTATCCCCTATTTTGTAGACGTGATAACTTTTGCACAACCCAATCAATATACGCCTATTGCGATTTTATTTACCAAAAATATGTAGAAGAATATATATCGGCCTAAACTGATGAATACATTTGTTTTTTTTATTTTTTGGATATGTACCATAGCAAAAAGTTAAAAAAATGTTTTTTTTTTCAAAATTGTCGCTCTTTGTTTGTTTATAGCGCATAAAATAAAAACCACAGAGGTAATCAAATACCACCAAATGAAAGCTCTATTTGTGGGGAAAAAAAAGGATGTCAATTTTATTTGGGTACAACGTCGCACGACCGCGCAATTGTCAGTTAAAGTGATGTCATATAGCAAAAAATGGCCTGGTCATTAAAGGGGCAAATCCTTCCGGGGCTGAAGTGGTTAATCACTTGCTAAAAAAAAGAAAAAAGACAGAAATTTTGGAAAAAAAAAAGTTTTTCTTCGTTTCTGTCAGTAAATTTTGTAAATAAGTAATTTTTCTCCTTCACCGATGTGCACTAATGAGGCGGTGCTGATAGGCACTGATTGGCTGCACTGATGAGGCGGCACTTAAGGGCACTGATTAGGTGGCACTGATGAGGAGGCACTAATATGCCGCACTGATGGGCACTGATATGCGGCACTGATGAGCACTGATAGCCGGCACTGGTTGGCACTGAGGGGCATCATGGATAGGCGGCACTGATGGGCACTGATAGATGGCACTGATGGGCATTGATGAGAAGCACTGATGAGCAGGCACTGATGGGCACTAAAAGGCAGCACTGACTGGCATCACTAATGAGCACTATTTGGTGTCATTGATGGGCACTGATTGGTGTCACTGATGGGCACTGCTGGGACTGTACTGTAATTTGGGCATTGATGATCAGTGGCCTGGTTATCTGTTCAGGTCTCCCCAGCGAGGAGATGCCGCTGATCAGCTCTCCTTGCCTCAAACTCTGTCAGTGTGAGCCGATAAACAGCACTTCCTTGTTTACATGTGACCGGCTGTGATTGGACACAGCCAATCATATGGGTAAAGAGCCGCATTATTGGCTCTTTACCAAGATCGGGGTCACTCCTTGTCCTAGGAGAAAGCGGCAGTTGTGGGGCCGTCATATGACGTCGTCCCAGAACAAGAGCGCATCCTGCCCGCCGTCATTTTACTATACACCAGGTGGGAAGTGGTTAAATTCTCAATCATGTGTGGGAGACATTAAAAAGTGAATTTTTTGCTAACACATAATTGGTGGATTGTAGCAAACAAAGTTTTATCTTGTTTACTAAGATCAGTGAAGATTCGCATTACTAAGGCCTCTTTCACATGGGGACTCCGCAAGCTAAGTGGGGAATCTGTCTGCTGATCCCCGCTGAGCACGCAGATGGCTTGTCCATTTCCGCTCCGCTTATGCAGACACAGCCCACTGTCCTCTATGGGTGGTCAGATGTAAACGGAGTGCCTGATCGTTTACACCGGATGGATGTTGGCTGGTGTCAATGGACAGATGTCAGTTGACGCCTGCTGCTCCATAGAGGAGACGGGAGGGTGCGCCTAAAAAACTGACAGACGTTCTTGAATGGGCCACCTGTGTGAAAGGGCCCTAAGTGAACAGTCTCTGTTCATTTGGTACTTCAACCCAATGAGTGACGGATTTGTTAATTTCATCCCTTGGTGAACTTCATAATAAACGGACTGCGTGGCATGGGTTTAAATGACCACAGCAGCCTTAAAATGAACGGTTCCAATTAACAACAACTGAAAAAGAAGCATAATAAATAAAAAAACAACTGTTGGTTATGAGAGTAGGGGCTTTGGTGTACACTATCCAAAAATGGTTTTACCAAAATCCCCCGCCACACCCCATTATCTTTAGGGCAGCTTCAGAATTCACTATTTCTTACCTCCCAAGGGGCTGAGCAAAACAGGGAGAGCCGTACCAACAGAGGGGGCCTCCGCTTTGTAACTATCTCACCTTTTCAGAGACCCCAAAAGACCCCCTAACCTGCCGTGACAATCACATGTACATCCAAATCTGTGGGTAATCATTAAACCAGGGAGGGCGGATGGGACAACCTTCTTCTCTTGTTGACCTTTCAGAAAAAAACACCCCACAGCCTTTGCAAAGTCTACTCCTGCAGCTCTTTCCCATCACCTGACCCTCAAACTTTTTCCAGGGAAGGCTTACCAATAATTAACACTTAGTAGTGCAGGAGATGGTCAGAGACTGCAAACATACTACAGGAGACAGTCAGAGACTGCAGACATGGTACAGGAGACAGTCAGAGACCGCGGACATGGCCCAAGAGACTGTCAGTGACTGCATACCTGGCACAAGAGACTGTAAGAGACTGCATAAATGTGGGCGGGGGGTGACAGAGAGGCGTGAGAGAGAGAGGGGGGTCAGAAAGAGAGACCCCTAGCCCTGACTGATATCCCTCTAGTGCCCCTATGTCTCAGTGGTGTGTGTAATGCTCAGTATGGTACCTTGCATGCCAGTAGGGGTTCCATGATGGCCAGCAGCTGGCAAGACCTGTTTTCATTTTGGGTGAGGACAGGAGGTGCTCTGTTCCTTCCATCGGATCTATGATGTGACATGAAGCGGTCCCTGGCTGCTTGCATTTCCTGCCTTTCCTTTTTTCGCTAAGCCCCCGGTTAGTCTGTCCTCCGGGCCTGGAAGTGGTGAGGAGGTTTAAGGAGTCCAGGGGTTCCAGGCTCTGGGAGGCGCCGGGGACGCTTTGCCTGCTGTTCCTGGCGTCTTGCTGCTTTCCTTTCCATCTCCTGGGCCCCTCGCTATGTAGACTGGGTGATGTCACCCTGACCACCCCTTGGGGCCTTCGCTGTCCCGCTCCTCGCACCAGCTGCCACCGGCCCTGCTAAACTGTCTAGGTGCGAGCAGGGCTGGCCGCCGGCGCTAGGGTAAGGACAAAGTGGGGAACCCCCGATCCGATCCCTAATTCCAGGGGGGGGCACTTGCCCCCTCCCCCCCCCGCCAATACCTGCGGACGCCCATGCATTGAAGAACCCTCCAATACATTTCTTATCAGATGCCTCATGTAAATAGACCACAGACTATTGAATTTGAACCTTTCTTCAATATAGAGTGAATGTCATCTGCACTGAGGACTTGTGAACCAGGATACTCAGTCCTTATAATGATTTATTGAAGTGCAAAGCAGATAAGCAGTGAATATTCCTCCATAAAGAAATGCAATGTTTAGAGCCAATAAACAGACTCAAGCATGGAGTACAAACAATGAATACATTAATCACCCTTTAAATAGCCACAGCTATCATTAAAACACTAATCATTAAAAAAACAAAACAAACATACTTATGACATTCAATCAGGAAAGGCTCTATGGAAGGACCTAAAAACACATAAAACTGAGTGGATCTGCAGAAGTATATATGTGTAAACTATGGCCATTCTCTTTCAAAATACATGTAGCAAACAGTATGGCATTCTCATGGTGGAGTTGATGGGGAACTTGCATATGACATCCTGGCCAATCAAATACAAATAACGCAAAGTGCTGGAGTTAATTTAATTATAGTCAGTAACAGCTTCTCACATTGGATGTCAAGGCAGACTGATGGGGAACTGCAACCCCATGCCGAGGCAGTGTTGGCTCTATCTACTCTACCTACTGTATGTTGGCACATGCACTAGTCAAAACAACAGTGTGAGATTACAAGCTTCACCCTCCTTGTCCTAACTGCATACCTGATGTAGAACTGAATGCTATTCATTTAGCCAATAATGTAGTATGTACAACAAGCACTGGCTCCATCCACTCAACATCAATATTGGCACAATCGTCAACTCACTTTGGAATGAATATGGGCAGCACAGTGGCATGGTGGTTAGCACTTTCACCTTTGCATGTTCTCCCTGTGTTTGTATCAGTTTCCTCCAGATGTATCTATGTATCTGGTGGGCAGTCATGTTGGAACATGAAGGGTCATCCCCATATTGCTCCTGCAAAGTTGGGAGCATGAAATTGTCCAAAATGTCTTGGTATGCTGACGCCTTTAGAGTTCCCTCAACCCCTCACCATAATCCACCCTCCACCAAATGATTTGGACCAGTGCACAAAGCAAGGTCCATAAAGACATGGATGAGAGAGTTTGGGGGGGAGGAACTTAACTGACCTGCATAGAGTCCTGACCTCAACCCAATAGAACACCATTGGGGTGAATTAGAGTGGAGACTGTAAGCCAGGCCTTCTCATCCGACATGAGTGCCTGACCTCACAAATGCACTTCTGGAAGAATGGTCAAACATTCCCATAGACACTCCTAAACCTTGTGGACAGCCTTCCCAGAAGAGTTGAAGCTGTTATAGCTGCAAAGGGTGGGCCAACTCCATATTGAACCCTACGGACTAAGACTGGGATGCTATTAAAGTTCATGTGCGTGTAAAGGCAGGTGTCCCAATACTTTTGGTAATATAGTGTATGTGAAGTAGGCACCTTAGCTAGTGAGTTCCTTGAGGGCACTGAATGATTTGCAAGTACAATATATGTAAAGTACTACTTATTATAAATGGTCTCGTAATATGATAAAAAAGGCCAATTACATGGATCTAAATTGACAATAACCACTCAGTATCCCAGCATGCCTTAACCACTCCAGGTCCGCGCTATTGCCGAAATACGGCTCCAGCACGGACCTGAAATGCCGGGAGGACGTCCATGGACGTCCTCCACTGCGCATGCTCCCGCGCGCCCCCTGGCAGCGGTGCGCGCGCGCGCCGCACAGTGCGCGAGCGTGCCCGTGGGTCGGGCGGACTCGATGTCCGCCCGAGACCCGCGATCACTTTCAGGAGCCTCAGAACGGGGAACCGCCGTTGTAAACACGGCGGTTCCCCGTTCTGTGACAGGGGACATAGCAGATCTATTGATCCCTGTCACTGGGATCAGTTAGATCTGTTATGTCCCAGCCAGCCCTGCCCCCCCACGGTTAGAACACACCCAGGGAACATATTTAACCCCTTCACTGCCCCCTGCTGGTTAACCCCTTCACTGCCAATGACATTTATACAGTAATCAGTGGACATTTAAATTTCTGATCGCTGTATAAATGTCATTGGTCCCAAAAATGTGTAAAAAATGTCCGACATTTCCGCCCCAATATCGCAGTCCCGATAAAAATCGCAGATCGCCGCCATTACCAGTAAAAAAAAAAATAATAATAAAAACACCATAAATCAATTCCCAGTTTGTAGACGCGATAACTTTTGCGCAAACCAATCAATATACGCCGATTGCGATTTTTTTTTTTACCAAAAATATGTAGAAGAATATATATCGGCCAAAACTGATGAATAATTTTTTTAATGGATTTGTACTTTAGCAAAAAGTAAAAAATATTGTTCTTTTTTGCAAAATTGTCGCTCATTTTTTGTTTATAGCGGCGATCAGAAATGACGCAGAGGGGATCAAATACCACCAAAAGAAAGCTGTATTTGTGGGAAAAAAAGGACGCAAATTTTATTTGGGTACAACGTCGCACGACCGCGCAATTATCATTCAAAATGCGACAGCGCTGAAAGCCAAAAATTGGTCTGGGCAGGAGGGGGGTTTAAGTGCCCGGTAAGGAAGGGGTTAAAGTGCCAATTATAATACCAGGCATATTTTCTTATAAATGTATCCCAAAACTATACAATACTAATGTAAACAAAATATGTTTTATTAAGAAAGGGAGGAAAAGATAAGAAACAACCCAGGCCACCTCTAAGCCAACAAAATTGGTTGTTACTCCTACATAAACTACTCATTATTGTTATTAAAGAGCATGTAAACCTAACATTTCATATTCCTGATATATGCCTGCTGTACCATGAACTTGCATGAAAAAGTATCCTGTTCTCTTTGTATTGCTTCCTTTGTGTGAAATCCCTGGGGTTCCTGCCAGTCCCTCTGCTTTCCTATTAAAAAACTGACCACTCTAAGCAGGAGAACACACCGTGGTCAGTTCTCTAGCTGTGCTGGAAACTCAGCCTGCTCTCCTCCAATGATCAGACTTGTCCTGATATGCTCCTCTGTACAGCCTTTCACTGGGAAGATTAGTGTACTGCTGTTTCACCTTCCCCAGATTTTATGCAACTGAGAACACGGAATGTGATCACTTTTTAAAAAGGGAAAAAAAGGTATTTATAATGTTTTTTTATACCCATACACCAATGTTTTTCCTTTCATTTCTATTTTAAACTGAATGTGAAAGGTAATCCTTTACAATCATTTTAACCACTTGACCTACGGAAGATTTGCCCCCCTTCATGACCAGGCCATTTTTTTGGTATGCAGCACTGCATTACTTTAACTAAATTGCGCGGTCATGCAACGCTGTACATAAATGAAATTCCTGTAATTTTTTTCACACAAATAGAGCTCTCCTTTGGTGGTATTCGATCACCACTGTTTTTATTTTTTATTTTTGCGCTATAAACAAAAAGAAACCCAATTTTTACTTTCTGCTATAAAACATATCCAATGAAAAATTTAAAAAATTTCATTTTCTTTATAAATTTAGGCCAATATGCATTCTGCTACATATGTTTGGTAAAAAAAAAAAGCCCAATAAGCGTATATTGATTGGTTTGTGTATATTTATTGCTTGCTATACTATGGTATATATATACTGGAATTTTTATTTATTTATTTTTTATACTAGTACTAAGGACACTGGCTGGGAAGGCGTTAAACATCTAGGGCGATCAAAGGGTTAAAGGTGTGCCTAACCAGTGTTTATGTGTACACAAATGTGGTGGATTCTGTTTCCCTGTGAAGCAGGAAATAAAATCCAGCACATCCCACACAGCATGGTGTTTTTACTAAGGGATGTGCTGGATTTTATCCCCTGCTTTGCAGGGAAACAGAATCCACCACATCCCTGCTGACAGGATGGAGCTCTGCATTGTTTATATATGCAGAGCTCCATCCTGTGTCTCTACTCGCCAGTCAGCGGGTGCCGGCGGACACCCCAGTGAACACTAACTGATTGGCTTCTGCTGTGACTAATCACTGCAGGAGTCTTAACAGAAAAAAAAAACCCTCTAGTAATTCCATGAAGAATCCACCACATCCCTGCTGACAGGATGGAGCTCTGCATTGTTTACATAAGCAGAGCTCCATCCTGTGTCTCTCCTCACCAATCAGCGGGTGCCGGCGCACACCCCGGTGAACACCCACTAATTGGCTTCTGCTGTGACTAATCACTGCAGGAGTCTTAACAGAAAAAAAAACCTCTAGTAATTCCATGAAGAAACAATCAAACTACATAAAAATCTCACATTTTATTGCTAAAAAGTTAAAAGGGTACATAGACCCAAAAGACAAATAGTACAGTAATGCATTGGTTGTGTCAAAAATACATATATCCAAACAAAAACCACCACTGAGTGCAACCCAACGCGTTTCAAGGTCATGTGTTGTTCCTCCTCATCAGGGGAAAAGTGGTAATCAGTTAGTTATTATCGTTTACGGAGCATCAATAGTAAAGGAATCTTCTCAATGAGGTTAATAGTAAAGGAATCTTCTTCAATGAGGCATGCACCGCTTCTGCAGAAGTGCAGAATCACGTATATATGTGATTCTGCACTGAACTACTGACCTGTAGCAGTAAATCTGCTATAGGGCTGCCGGGAACTGGTTAAAAGGAATCCATACCATTCAAAAGCAGATTCCGAGAATGCCAAGGAAAACTGAGAAAATAAACAAAATAAAAATAATATCAAAAAATCATAGCAAAAGTGTCAGAGACAGATCATATTCCCCGACGAGACTCTACCGTGCCAAGATCTCGAATTTCTATTTCTGTGTTGCTTCTCTCTTGCGCAAAATGAAACGCTACAACCTGGTCAATCCATTGATTACATGTGGTAGACTTGTGGGATGAAAGCCTATCTCTAATCCTCTGAGTCATTTTTTACAGCATATAATTAACCGCAGGGTCACTTCAACCAACATATTACATATTTGGAGTGCAGGCATCAAGACCGTTAATTATACACAATGGGTGGTTTCTCCTCCAAGGACATTGTTGCATTGGGCACATAATCATTTGATTACCCAGGCTGAGGTTTCCAGGTTTCGGATCATGTTCCCCATGTGAGACGTGTTATTAAAGAAAGAAGCCATGTGGATAAAGAAATTGGAGACCTTGGCACCGAATGCTCTCAATAGGGAATATGATCTGTCACCTTTGTAATGATTCATTGATAGTTTTTGATGTATTTTTTCATTTTTCTCTGGTGTTCTCTGAAACTGTTTTTTAACCACCATACATTAAAAAACAGCAGGTAGGTGGACATAGATTTCTGGTGGGCTGTTTAGAAACAGCACTTTACCACTGCTCAAATCACAGGCAAAATGCACAAAGTCAATCAGAATGGCTCTGTGCCTTGTAATTGCTGTGATGGCCAATTACAGCAATTACAAATACAAATATTGCCGGTCAGCCCTTCCATTGGGGGCGCACGGGCACCGCCCCCCTATCCATGCGTCAGGCCCCCTAATCTACAAACAGGGCGCTGGACTATGGATTACAATGTGGGGGGGGGGGGGGGTTGAAGCACATGATTAGAGCCAGAGGCTCTAATAGGCTTCAAAAAAGGTGGGCTCGGGGCGCAGTGCTCTGCACCCTGAGCCCACCCAGTTGTATGACATTAACAAATTAATATTCGCTATTTTCACACTAAATTTCCTCCCCGCCAATCAGGAGGTGGGTCATGAGGCCAAAACGTCAAACGATCCTATTGGATGGCTAGCGCCTAGGAGGAAGAGAGTGGAGATGCACAGCGGAAGCCATGGAGGAAGTCGCTGGAGGAGCGGACACCAGAGCTGCTGCCCCCAACCCACCACCTAAATGGGGTAAATGCTGGCAGTCAGCAGGGTGGTTGTTTGCC
>BLSH010485638.1:233402-245427 GCA_018402905.1 Glandirana rugosa | reverse complement strand
GTAGATTATCAAAAAATTTTAAAAGATAAGATGGTCGTCTTTGGTGACAAAGACCTTCTCTTAAGGTGTAAGCGTGACGAGAATGGCATTTCTTTGGGGATACGTAGAATTCCAATTTGGCGGAAAGAAAGTAAGAGTCACTTACCGGCGCACAGAAGAACAAAAGGGAACGCGACTTATCATAACGGGGATATCGCCCCAGTGGTCATGTCATAAACATGTAACTTTAGGGGAGAGTTCGCAGAAAAGAGGTCTCTCTTGGTTCAGAGAAGGGCAACAAAGCTAGTTAAGGGATTAGAGGACCTAAGTTATGAGGAAAGATTACAGGCACTGAACTTGTTCTCTCTGGAGAAAAGACGCTTGAGAGGGGATTTCAATGTACAAATACTGTACTGGTGACCCCGCTATAGGGGCAATACTATTCAGCGCAAGGGAAAACAAGAAGACACGCGGCCATTCACTGAGAATGAAAGAAAGGCGGTTTAACCTTAAGATGCATAGGGGTTTCTTTACGGTAAGAGCAGTGCGAATGTGGAATTCTCTTCCAGAAACAGTGGTTTCTGCTGGTAGAATAGAAAATTTTAAAAAACTATTAGATGCACACCTAAGGGACCACAACATTGGAGGATATACAACGTAATACTGACATAAAAAACACACACATGGGTTGGACTTGATGGACTTGTGTCTTTTTCCAGCCTCACTGACTATGTAATTACACACAAGTGGCTCATCTTAGCATCGGAGGACTGCCTTAATGTTTGATTTTCACGTGACTGCAGCCCTTATCTGGTCCCGCTTCCGGGCAAGGTGTAATCTCAGTGTTGGAGCAACATGGACTACCTTGCGGAGGTATGCCTGGGCAGCCAAGCAGAGATACTGTAGATAGGGACATTTTAATGTTATAGTTCACGTTGACCTATATGGCCAAGAATTTAGGAAAAGTTGCATCAACTGTTCTAAGGGCCAATTCATACTTTGTGCAGTGACAGACGTTTTACTGCAGTGTAAAACATCTGTCATCACAGGGACACATGGGAAATAATTGTTTCCTATGTATCCCATTCACACTGAATGCAGCCTAGTCTAGACAGTGTCTGTCTTTGTAGAAAATTTATTTGTCATGAAAAATTCAGTACAAGGACTGGTAAGCTAGTAAGCGAAGTATTACATTTTTGTTCTTGGGTTTCCATACTTTACCTTACAAAGTAGATAGACAAAACAAATGTAAAAAATGTTTCAAAAGGGTATTTCTTTTTCTGGGCAGAACTGCTCTACATAGGCTATACAAAGTTCGAAGTTTCTGTTTTCCATGTTAAACCACCAGTGAAACTTGCCTTATAACAACAGAAGAGGGTTAACAATAGTGCAAATATTCTTTATCAAGTGTATAAGAATTAACAAAACTTTCAAAACTTAATGGGAAACATGCGCCCATTTTGTGTTTGTTTTACAACATATTCTTTTGTTTGCATTTCCCTGACTGGGAGTCTACTAAATGTCAAGTCAGAGTATTAAACCTGATACCGGGACTGTTTGTAAGGTTGTGGGCAAGGCAAGATGTAGAACCGGTATTTGCAGTTCTGAGAACGCGGTGGATTAAACTTCCATGAATGGGTGATGAGAAGTATTGTCAGTGAATGGATCACAGATTAAGCCTCAACAGTTTTCTCCTCTGGGATTCAGGACGGAGACAGTAGGCAATCCTTGTGCCCCAGACAAGGCCCCCCTCTCCTGTCTTTACACAGCCCTGGGAGGCCATGCTGACCTTGCATGGAGCACCGATGGCGTGTAAGTACTAAACAGATGTTACTGGTTAAAAACGCAGCTCTGATAATATTAACACTATGACGTCACTCATTGTTCCACCTAACCCAAGAAGCTATCTAATCATGGCCTACACTTCCTATGGACTTAGGGTGTGTGGTGCAGGATTATATGTGGGTGGCTGTGTACGCAGTGAATAAGTAGCCCTCTACTACTACGTAAGCACCTCTATAGACTGGATCTAACCATTTTATGCTGCTCTGACGTAATGACATCAGTGCAGCCATGGGCGTCCGCAGGTAGGGGCAAGGGGGGGCAATTGCCCCCCCCCCCTGGAATCAGGGATGGGATTGGGGGTTCCACTAGGTCCTTATCCTCTTGAGCCATGTATGCAGTCTCTGATCGTCTCTTGTGCCATGTCCGCAGTCTCTGACCATCTCCTGTACTATGTCTGCAGTCTCTGACCATCTACTGTACTATGTCTGCAGTCTATGACCATCTACTGTACTATGTCTGCAGTCTATGACCATCTCCTGTACTATGTCTGCAGTCTATGACCATCTCCTGTACTATGTCTGCAGTCTATGACCATCTCCTGTATTATGTCTGCAGTCTATGACCATCTCCTGTACTATGTCTGCAGTCTCTGAGCGTGATAATGACATTGTCGAAAAGGAGCAGAGCATGGATGACCTTAAAATGATGCCCCCCCCTGAAAAAAGTTCTGCGGATGCCCATGAGTGTAGCATAGCATGCACGGAACACTTACATGACCGATCACCCTGTCCAAGGGAAGAGACAAGCAGAGACTAGACATTTCGAATTAAAATGGTGGCCCGTTGCACCTTTACATTAAAGGAAAAATATCATTACATTTTGTTTCAGTGGTCTGTTCCCCATGGGACAAAGTCGATGTAGAACTTTGTTCCATGTTGCTAGGTGCTTCCAAAGCCCAGCTATGTGGTAGTTGAGGAAACTGGGAAAATAGTGCTGGACCCATATCTTGCCATCTTAAAGTATTATAGTGGCGCTGCAGGTATAATTTGCATCTGAAAGTATTGATGTTGATGCCCTGATTCATGAGCAGGTGACTTCTACACCCCAGAGGTTGCAATGTCATTTCCATTTTAGCTAGGTTGGACTGGGTACGAGAGGCATCAGCCATCTGTCATCAGTCCCTTTGCACTCCTTTTGCTGCTGGTCTCAGGAAAGTGCTCTGAGCCAAGAAAAGTGGCCATGATAAAATGGCAGAATCCTTCCTAGCTAGGTAGTCCAATGGCAAAAAGGAGGAGGGGTGCCCAGGCGACCTTGTAACTAGGTTTAGGATGCCCTTAGCAACATGGAGCAAGTACTAGATGTACTTGGTCCCATGGAGACAGAACAGTGAGAATCTGAATGATGTTCTTCTATAAAGGCTGGATTTATAGATACATCAGGCACTATTGATGAAAGCAGTGGATTCATTTGATAAGCCCAGTTCATCTTTAAAGTAAACTTGTGTTTGCGCATACAACACAAAGCAACAGGTTCACTTTACTGCTCCATTCAGCTGTGGGAAGTGCCAAAAAAACCACAGCACTTTCAAGCATGTCTATCTCATGATTATCTCTCCTACCTCTCAAGTGACAGTTTAGGTGCTTGTTGATTGGCCTTGTGTTGCCTCATGCTATATAAGCTCTGATTTCCGTGATTTAAAGATTACGGTACTTTTCTTCTAACCAGCAGTTCAATGGAACAGCAGGAGAAGGAAGTACTGTAAATGCTCCTAGGGAGGGTGGGTATTTAAAGAACCTGATACTTCGCCCTGCATGGATAAAACAAATGTTAATTTCAAAGTCCATTCCGGTTCCCAATTACAGCTACTGGGGAAGGTTACTGAACATGAAGAAGCGAAAAAAATCCCTGAACCCCTAGTTGCATCATATAGCAGGCACCTACAGATATCTTGGTTGTGTGCTCATCCCCGCTTTCTCCTCCTAAGTTTCATTATTGGCTTGTGAAGCCACTTGCCAACCACTGTAATGGACCCGGAGGAGACCGAGGGAGGCATAGAACATTGAGACAGCTCCTCAACTCAGTTGATATTTGCATGTCAATGCACTTTGGGTCACTGGGGCTCTAAGCACAGGAAATTGGTACTTGACATGCAAGTGACTGGTATGGGGGTGCAGCTAGTGGTTCAGGTATATTTCCCACTTCAGGTTTATAGAGAAGGAAACAAAGTGGAGGTTGGTTCCTTTGCTTCACTACAGGCCCAGCATTGTGATGGACAGCCTTAATAACCAACAGGGAGGTCCTGGAAGCAGGAGGGCATTCATCCAAGCACTGACTTCCTAACAGAATGCTGCTTTAACATCTCTACCATAGTGATTTGACAATTAACACCTTTAACCATGTAACTCGTTATAGCATAGTTCTACTCAAAATTAAAATACAACAGCAAATGAAATGCCATTTGGTTAGGGTTTACATCTACTTTAAATATGAAAATGTTGTGTGTAATTGGAGGATTGAAGACATCAACCATAAGGATAATAATTTTCACTCTTCATATTCCGCACTGTTCATTAGACATATCAGGTACGATGGGTTCAATGTTCCAACCACACATTTAATATTAATGAATAATTGGTAGCTTCATATTAAAAATGATTGTGTTATGTTTGTATTTTTAATCAATAATATGCTTCTGAGATAAGGACATCACATTTAAGTGACACCAGGGGAGGGCTGGCAGCCTTAGGCCTGGGGGGCAAGTCCATTCAAGTAGCCCATTGAACTAATTACTGTATAATGGATATTGGTGTTATGAAGCAAGACAAATATGATACAATGTGGTAATATAATTTAATGTTAATAGCAACAAAGGAGCTTTAATAAAGAATGCATCAATGCAGCCTCACCACCCACCAATGCAGCCTCACCAGTGCCCACCAATGCAGCCTCACCAGTGCCCACCAATGCAGCCTCGCTAGTAGCCATCAATGCAGCCTCACCAGTGCCCATCAATGCAGCCTCACCTGTGCCCATCAATGCAGCCCCACCTGTGCCCATCAATGCAGCCTCACCAGTGCCCCCCCCCCCCCCCTTTGCCTGCAGCTAGTTGGTGGCTGCACCCCTGGCTCCTACTTCTTTCCTCCACAAGAAGAAAAAAGTGTGAGCAGCCATCGGCCATTTTGAATGTAAGTTAGGGTGGCCTGGGGGGCAATTGCCACCCTGACCCCTGGCCCAGCCCTCACCTGAGTGACACAATGATAGTTACAGCAGGGGTTCCAGCAGAATTCAGGATCTCTGCCTGGTCTATGATCTCTATGTCCATGGCAGTGTTGATATTGCATATTGATTTATTTGCCATTACCTAATGTTCACCTCCAATTGTAGCTTATACAGACATGTCCACACAGCCCGCACTGACCGAAACATATCAGGATGACAGTGTAACAAAGCTCCATTGGCTCTAGCCTTATAGTATTTTTCCTCTACCTGACCTAACCAGGTAGCCAGCTCAATTTGGCATCATTATTATATCTTTGACATGTGTGAATTAAGTTGGCTTACCACCATTTGCAAACGCAAAACACAAAAGGAGAAGGTGGGGGGATGTGAGATTAAATAAAGAGAAAGATCACAAAATCCTACTGAAATTACTACCTCTATTTTTAAGAGTAAAAAAATTCATGGGTTTTGGTCAATTTTATTTTATTGGGCAAATTAAAATGCCCCATAAACTTCTTTTAAATAATTTTTACCTACTTGTGTAGCCAGGCGCTGGACTACAGCAGTGTGGTGGGAGACGCTGTCTTATTTCAGCGTGCCATTCTAAAGAGATGCTGAAGCCAGGTGTTACGACACCTGGGGTCAGGTGACAGGTGCGCACCGCTGGGGTGCGAATCGCACCGAGGGTTGCGGAGTGCACCGCTAAGGTTGTGGACCTATAGCTGACTGCTGCTAATGAGTTCCGGCTGGTACGGGAAAAGCATGGACACAGGGAGCTAGTGCATCAGTTTCCCCAGGGCGCAGAGTCTAATTTGGTATTTGCCAGAGCCTCTGCTGGTGAGGATGGATTTGGCTGCAACTGGATCCAAGTCGCGGTCCCCGGGGTCCCCTAGCTCATGCTTAGCTGGCTACAGGTGCGAGAGAGAAAGCTGCAGCGCAGGAACAGCAAAGGATAGTCAGCAGCCTAGCAAAGGGTCAGGGCCACTAGCAGACAGGAGAAACAGAGAACAAGCCGAGGATCGGGGTATCAGGCAGGGATAGTCAGAACAAGCCAAAGATCGGTAACCGGAAATAGACACATAGGCACAGCATACAATAGGAACAACCACACACGAAGCCAAACACACACAACATTGATCGGCATAGCGGGCTTGCACTGCCAGGTTATATATAATGTTTCTAATTAGGGCCTGGGGTAGAGCCCAGCTGAGGAGGGCTACTAAAGCACACAGGTGAGGGAGGCCCAGCCTCTAACTGGACACATGCAGCAAGGTAGGCAACTGTCAGGGGATGCAAGCATCCAGCAAAAGAAAACAGATCAATTGGCTGCACCAAAAGAAATCAGAACCATAGGGCTATGTGAAAAAGATATGTTTATTAATGAAATGGACATGAATCCAATACCAGCACCAATGACAACACACAAACAAGGTGGAAAGAAATAAACACAAGTAACCCCAGTAATAGCCCTAACTAACTAAATATATACAAATAAGGTAACATACATAGGAATACCGGCAAGGACAGAAGATAAAGGAACAGAAGCCAGCAACAGGCAGCAGGTAGCATGTCACAGGGGGCAAGGGACAGGACTCCGGAACAGGATCAGGCAGGAACAAGTCACAGGGAACAAGGGACAGGACTCCAGATCAGGATCAGATAGGAACAATGCTAGCAGAGAATACTAAAGGCCTGAACCCCAGTGGAAGGTGGGCTTTTATACTTCCAACAGCACATGTCAGGTGCAGCTTGATGATCTGTGTGTCCCTCTGCTGGGAGACACCCGCAGGTGGACATCAGAACTACACCCTTAGGTGCAGAAAGCAACAATGCCACCTGCAGTTGAGCCGAGCAGTAGCACAGGTCCTGACAGTACTCCCCCACTCAAGGAGCGGCTTCCGGATGCTCCATTCTGCCCTTGCCTTGACAGTCCATGCAGGTGCGCACACAGGGGCATCAGCGTTAGTCTGGGCATCAAGCATGGAAAAATCTGTGGCAAGCTGGGCATCAGGCAGGGAAGCATCAACGGGCCCCGGATCAGCAGGCACAGGGTCATCAAGCACTGGATCAGCAGGTACAGGGTTATCAGGTACTGGAGCAGCAGGCACTGGATCAGCAGGCACAGGGTCATCAGGTACTGGATCAGCTGGCACTGTAACAGCGGGCACGGGGTAATCAGGCTGGGCAGTAGGCACTGGTTTCTGCCAAAGTCGCACAACAAGTTGCACCAGTGGAAACATAGCCCAAAGCAGCTTTTGCAGACCAGTTCAATTGGCAATGGGATGGCCCAGCATGCTAGGCATTTTCAGGGATTTGAGAATTGGTGAACATGAAGCACTGTGACTGTCCACAGATGCACTTTTGCCGTTTGCATGATATCCTGATCTGGATGATCTGCTGGTTGGGGCTTTTATATGTTGCCTTGATGTCCACTTGGACTTCTTTTGGCGTACATGGCAGAAATACATAAAACGTACCAGCATAAGTGCTCTCTTTTTTTTCTTACCTGGATAATGGTCCTTACCATAAATGTTGGAGAGGGTCTTGGTCGGGGGCGTACAGCTCCTAATAGGCAGTGGGCAGAAAAAAGCAGCTATGGGAAATAAGGAAGTTAGCGACAGTTATATCAACGGGAGCAGGGAAGGTCAGACCGCGCATGCGTGGTCACGGGCACCAGGGACCCGTCCGATTCAGCCCGAGCCGGCTCCTGGTGTCCATGCAGAGCGGCCAGGAGATGCTGAAGGACTCATAAAAGCCATCGCGAGGCGCGCAGCAACCACTAAGTGCCAGGGAAATGAAGATACAAACTATGGGGGGGCGGTCGAATGTAGATTGAAAAGGAAAGCAAGATGAGAGGAACGAAGGAAAGATAAGCTGAAAATAAAATATTGCTGCTTTTTCTGCACAAAAACAAAAGGGATCATACAATCCCAGAAACACAATCCTATACCCACAGTTCCCACAGTTGATCCAGAGGAAGGCAAAAAACCCCAGCAAAGCATAATCCAATTTGCTTTGGCGGGGGAAAAAATTCCTTCCTGATCCCCCGAGAGGCAATCAGATATTCCCTGAATCAACTTTACCTAAAAATGTTAGTACCCAGTTATATTATTTACCTTAAGGAAAGGAAGTGAGAGGGAATGGATGACAGGAGGGAGACCTGGAAGGGTGAGGCAAAGTGAAATTAAGATACAGCTGCTTTCTTTGCTGCATATGCCAGTATATAAATGCAGATAGGTGCTCTTGCTTAACCTGTTGCCGACCGCCCGCTGTGGCTTGACGGTGGCAACTTGGTTCGTTATCGCAAACCGCCATCACCTGACGGCGGCCGCAAGATCGTGCACTGTGAGCGCGCAACGCCAGAGGGTCCGCGATGGGTCCCCCGCAGTGAGAGAACGAGGTCCGTGTATGTAAACACGGATCTCTGTTCTGACAGAGGGGGAGGGGAGTGATCACGGCTCCCATATACATGGGGGCTGCCAGCCCAGCCCTCATACAGTTAGAACACACTGAGGGAACACAGTTAACCTTTAGAGCGCCCCTTCCAGGTTAACCCCTTCACTGCCAATGGCATTTACACAGTAATCAATGCATTTTCATAGCACTGATCGCTGTATAAATGCCAATGGTCCGACATGTCTGCCGCAATATCGCAGTGCCGCTAAAAATCACAGATCGTCGCCATTACTAGTAAAATATAAAAAAATAAATAAAAACCCCATAAATTAATTCTCATCATTCGTAAACGTGGCAACTTTTGTGCAAACCAATCAATAAACGCCGACTGCGGGGTTTTTTTTTACCAAAAATATGAGGAAGAATATAAATCGGCCAAAACCGATGAACAAAAATAGTTTTTTTATATATTTTTTTTTTTTGGATTTGTATTTTATCAAAATGTAAGAAATATTGTTTTATTTTGCAAAATTGTCGCTCTTCTTTTGTTTATAGCGGTGATCAGAAATGACGCAGAGGGGATCAAATACCTCCAAAAGAAAGCTCTATTTGTGGGGGAAAAAAGGATGCAAATTTTGTTTGGGTACAACGTCGCATGACCGCGCAATTGTCAGTTAAACTGACGCAGTGCCGAATCGTAAAAAGTGCTCTGGTCCTAAAGTGGGAAATCCTTCTGGGGCTGAAGTGGTTAAGAGACAACTGCTGTCCCCAAAGACCCACAGAAGGGACTCCCTTGCTATTTAGAGCTTATAGCAGCCCAAGACAAGGGACTACATTTGGCTGAACCCGAATGGAAGCTGCCGACTGCAGCGGTAAGGACGTTCGACCACCATTCACTGACTATGAGGAAAAAAAAGGAGAATGCTGGGAGGGCACTGGCCCTTTTCTTTTATACTATTCACTGGTCCTGAGGGAGGAGCCAATGTGGAGCTTGTCACAGGTATGCTGCCACGGAGGCACCAGGAAAACCTTCTGCCTTTACAACTCCTTTAAAAATCTCCAAAGGCAACGCTTTCAAAAATTTTGCAGGTTACCTGTTCAGAGTTACAGAGGAGATGTAGCACTAGAATTATTGCCCTTTTTCTAACATTTGCAGTGATACCTCACATGTGTGGGGAGTTTACGTACCCGTATTTTTATCACTTATATTCCTATTACAAGGAATGTAAATATCCATTGTAATATACAGTGAGGGAAAAACATATTTGATCCCCTGCTGATTTTGTACATTTGCCCACTGACAAAGAAATGATCAGTCTATAATTTTAATGGTAGGTTTTTTTTAACAGTGAGAGACAGAATAACATCAAAGTTATAAATTGATTTGCATTTTAATGAGTCAATCAGCAAGATTTCTGGCTCCCAGGTGTTGTGCTGATCACAGGTATTGTGCTGAGATTAGGAGCACTCTCTTAAAGGGAGTGCTCCTAATCTCAGCTTGTTACCTGTATAATAGACACATCTCCACCATGGCCAAGACCAAAGAGCTGTCCAAGAATGTCAGGGACAAGATTGTAGACCTACACAAGGCTGGAATGGGCTACAAGATAATCGCCAAGCAGCTTGGTGAGAGGGTGAGAACAGTTGGTGTGATTATATGCAAAAAATCTCCCTTGGTCTGGGGCTCCATACAAGATCTCACCTCATGGAGTTTCAATGATCATGAGAACAGTAAGGAATCCTGAAGCGCTCACAAGGTCCCCCTGCTCAAGAAAGCCCATGTACAGCCCGTCTAAAGTTTGCTAATGAACATCTGAATGATTCAGAGGAGAACTGGGTGAAAGTGTTGTGGTCAGAGGAGACCAAAATTGAGCCCTTTGGCATCAACTCCACTCGCCATGTTTGGATGAGGAGGAATTCTGCCTATGACCCCGAGAAAACCATCCCCACCGTCAAATATGGAGGTGGAAACATTATGTTTTGGGGGTGTTTTTCTGCTAAGGGGACAGGACAACTTTACCGCATTAAAGGGATGATGGATGATGGGCCATATACCATCAAATCTTGAGTGAGATCCTCTTCCCTCAGCCAGGGCTTTGAAAATGGGTCTGACATGACAATGACACAAAACACATGGCCAAGGCAACAAAGGAGTGGCTCAAGAAGAAGCACATTAAGGTTCTGGAGTGGCCTAGCCAGTCTCCACACCTAAATACCATAGAAAATAGGTGGAGGAAGCTGAAGGTTCGATTTACCAAACATCAGCCTCAAAACCTTAATGACTTGGAGAGGATCTGCAAAGAGGAGTGGGACAAAATCCCTCCTGAGATGTGTGCAAACCTGGTGGCCAACTACAAGAAACGTCTGACCTCTGTGATTGCCAACAAGGGTTTCTCCACCAAGTACAAAGGCATGTTTTGCGAAGGGATCAAATACTTATTTCACTCATTAACCACTTACTTTTTGGGCACTTAAACCCCTTTCCTGCCCAGGCCAATTTTCAGCTTTCAGCGATGTTGCGCAGCCATGCAGCAATGCAAATCAGTTTCAATTTTTTGAAATGCGTTTTTCTGGATTTTTGTGTTGTTGTTCTGTCTCTCACTGTTAAGATAAACCTACCATTAAAATTATAGACTGATCATTTCTTTGTCGGTGGGCAAACGTACAAAATTATCAGGGAATCAAATACTTTTTTCCCTGTAAATAAGGGATGACAGGTCCTCTTTATGGAGAGATTTGGGATCAATAAGACCCCAAATCTCTCTTGTACCTTTAATAAGTAGAAGATCAAAAAAAAAATGTTTATTATTGCTCTTGAAAAAAAAAAAAGTTTACTTTCGCCCTAGACCGAAGGGGACGTCATGATGTTGTTCTGGTCCTCCAAGAGCATAGAGTCATTCAAAGACAGCCTGGTCTCTGGTAGCCTCTATGGCCAGCCACACGACCCGCTGGATCGTGTCTTGGGCGTGCCAGTAAAAAGGGTAAGCCTGAGAAACACCAGCGGCTGAAAAAAACACAGCCATAACCCTGGTAAACCACCTGCAAACTGCAATGTATATATACTGTAAGTATTGCAGTCGGTAAAATAGAATCACCCAGGAAAAGCAACCATCTTGGTGCCACAGGAGTTCTAAGGGACACAACCATGAATCCTCAGAGGGACCATTCCCTTGAGGTCCGGAGCGATGCACCAGTAGTAAGCATCCAGCAGCTCAGCCCACACCGCTGTTCTGTCCCCACTGTCACCGGGAAACCGGAGCATGCTCAGGCTGACCGCTACAGACTGCTGGACTCTATCTACACCCAGGCAATGCTAAGAAGGGCCCCCTGCACTTCATGAGACTGCCGTCTGACCCTAGGAGCTGGTGACAGGGCCCATGTTCCTCAGCATTAAGCATCAAAAATACACAGATATCTGACTTTACTTGGATTCTATGTTGCAAGTATCGCCCTATATCCTCCCCCAAAGACACTGAGAACTGATTATTCACTGCAGTTTATTAAGGGATTTTCTTTAGGTGCACCAACGTTCTTCAAAGGCACCAATGGTAGCCGGCAGATAGCTCATATTAGAGACTGCCCCTTCTGTTATCCCTCTTTCTACCCACTATTATTCGCTCTAATCTACCTTTTCATCACCTTTTTT
>BLSH010485638.1:185334-210701 GCA_018402905.1 Glandirana rugosa | reverse complement strand
TGCGGAAACTCCGGTATTCTCCTTACTGGTGAGATATTATTTTATCCAGCTAAAAAATCTATTATTTCGGTAAATATAAAAGACGTAAAACCTTTATGTAAGTCTAAGTTTCTTAATATCGAAGAGGGACTAAGTGACCAACGGATAAAAATTTCAACTTGAGAGCCGGGTTTAATAAAGGAAATTTGTAAAAGGAGTCATCGGTGTTTCCTATAGTTGGGTGAAACGCCCGGAAAACTTTTGGTCTATAATAGAACATTTTCATCGTCACTGTAGTAGTGACACGATATGTATCTACTGCTCTCTTTCCTTGTGCAGCGTTACTGGTCCCGTCTCCGCCCCCTCCTGTAGTTTTCTGCATTCAGACTGTATTGGGTAGTAGTAGTAGTAGTAGTAGTAGTAGTAGTAGACGGTAGTGGGACCAAGTAGACTGCTCGGTCCTTCCGACAGCTTTGCTCTCAGCACAGGCTATGTATAGCACAGTGATGATGTCACTGCTACTTTTACAAGATAATATCTGGTTTTCAAAAGGCCCGCAAAGTGGGTTGATATCCTTTGTGGCTACTGAGGAAAATGTTTAAAGGAAATAATTTGGGCCGAGAGTTCAACTTTAAAAATAGGCAACCAGTGAATCAGGGAGAAGCTATAATTCTTTGAATCTGAATGTATTTCCAAAATGCAGAAAATATAAATGGCTTTATTATCTAAAAAATCGACCTATTTTATTATAGAGTGGTCATTCCTCTTATGGCCTCAAAGGCGTTATAAACCTTCCTACCTGCACCTTGTGTTTTTCATGTGCATTGATCATGTAGTTTCATGATATCATTTTTTGCCCTGTGCACACAGCCTATAGTACAGTAAAATAAATCTTCACATTCCTTTATCAGAAGTTTCTGTTTATTTGAAACACGTCATGGCACTACACAGGTTAATGCCTGACCTCTGTCTGTAGTCTGAAAAGTGACACTTCCTGTGAAGAAACTACATATCCCAAAATCCCTGGGTCTCTCAGGGCCAGTTCACACTAAAACGTGGTGCAGGAAAAGCCCAATCTGTGTGCTTTTCCCACACTGTAGGTGAACACAGTGTCTTTGCGAGAGCGTGTGGGTGGCAGTGAATTGTTAATAGCACCCCAAATGAAATTTGTAAATGCAGAGAGTTTGTGAGTAGCTTGAATTAGAGCTGTGCATGGCTTTGTATGTTGTTAGTGTAGCACCCTCTAGTGTGCTAGATTAGGAATTGTTAGGTTTTTGTTAGTGCAGGTAAAATGTTTTGGCTTGGCTGGAAGCCAAGCCTGAGTTTAATCTGGGTTGGGTGAGTGATCCAGGGAGGGCTGGTATGACTCAGCAGGCAGCATCTCTGGTACCTCCCCCTACTTCTGGAACTTGCTGGAAACTTCCAGAAGAATAAGAGGGAGGTAAGGAGGAGCTGCCTGGAGTATTCATTAGGGCCCTGACCAATCCCCAACAGATGGGTTGACAGGGGAAGGCCCCCTCTAATACTTAGGGTTAGCCCAACTGGGGCAGGAGAGTTTGGGTGGAAGTTGAAGATGGCAACGCCTACGAAGGAGGAATGGCTATCGATTGCAAATTTGTTTTGTGAGTGGTGCAATTTCCCGAACTGCGTTGGGGCGGGATAAACAGAAAGCATATTCTAACCATCCAACCAATTTCAAGTGGAAGCAAATACTTCAATTAAATTTATTTTTTTGTACTACTGGCGGTTGTGGATGCCAACTACTGCTTCCTATAAGTTGACATTGGCTCCTATGGGAGTAGTTCGGACACCAGCACCTTTACTTATTCCATCTTCGGTTGGATGCTGCGTTCCAGTGATCTGGACCTGCCTGCATGCTCTCCACTACTGGGAACCAATTGTCCATCTGCACCCCATGTTTTCGTTGGGGATGAAGCATTTGCATTAGGAGAGCACCTTCTAAGGCCCTACTCCAGTAGAAACCTAATCTTTGAGAAGAGGAATGTGCCTTTGGCATGTTTTCCAACAAATGGCATTTTTTGTAAAGTGCCATCAATCTTAATATGTAAAACACTATATGTACAGTGAAGGCAGCTTGCATCTTGCACAATTTTGCTGACCAATCTCCAACATATGGGTTGGCAGGGGGCAAGCCCCTCAAATACTCAGGGTCAGCCCAGCTGGGGCTGAAGAGTTCGGGTGAAAGTTGGAGATGGAGTGCTAGCAGGCCTTGAGGGTAATTCCCTAGTCTGGGGGGGGTGACCTTGGGCTTGGGAGCTCAGGTGCAGAAGGGATACTCTGATATCCCAAGGAGGAATCCTGTCCAGTGGCACGGGAGCAGGTGCGAGGACAGCAGGTTACAGTGAGCATGTCCGGGAGATCTCCAAGGAGAAGACAGCCAGGTGGGCTGGTGAGTGATACAGTTGGGGAGGACTGAGAGGCAGCCTAAGAGGACCGGGTGAGAGCAGTCTGAGATGGATGCAGAGGCAGTCTGGGAGGACTGTGGAAGTTTAGCAAGGAGGGCTAGAGAAAGGGGCAACTGCAGCCAGGTGGGCTGGCAGTGTCTGAAGAGGTGGTGATGGGATCAGTTGCCACAGAAGGACAGCTGGGCACTAAGACTTTACTACACAACCGAGGGGCCCACGGTCTATAACTGTAAAGGGCATTTGCTAAAATCTGACTGAGCCCTATTGTCAGATCGCCTAACAGTGTGCCAGCTGGTCCTGGGAATTATTATTATTCTACAGGATTTATATAGCGCCAACAGTTTGCGCAGCGCTTTGGTTGAATTTTGTGCTTCAAACTAATGTTGTGCTGGACGAGCTGAGGAGTGTAAATAGACTGTACAGAAGAAGCTGTCCCTGGAAATTTCTGCTAAAGTCAAGTGGGCATCCCATAATATCCTAACCCTATCCAAGATCAATACCCCTAATAAAAACACGAAAACAAAGCTTCAAGGACTGTTTCTTGACTCAAGAGTGCTGTGGAAAATTCTATGGACCTGGCTGTGCAGGGTGGGGAATCCCTTAAATGCCAGTGGCTCCTGTGAGGGTAGTGCTACATTTAGTATTTAGAATTGTATTCATTGGGTAATTAGAAGCCACAGGATGGGTTGGCAGGGAGAAGTTTCAGTCACTGAGCAGTTGGTGAGGTGGATTGGTCTGGCAGCAGCACTGATGATAGACTAAAGGGGGAAAGCCTATGTAGAGGTAAGTCATCAAGGAGGCAGTTGCAATAGTAGTCAATAAAAATAGCATGTGTCCTATTATGAGTAACATGTGGCTGGGTTCTTGCTCACAAGTGATAAAAGCCTCATGATTTGGAAGTGTAGGATAGTATAGACACAGTGAAAATGATGGCTGGGGATCATGGTTAATGGCATCCTAGAGGTGTGCAGAGCTCAGCTGATTGCTTTAAGGACTTGTACACAGTAGCTAATGGGGCCAAACAGTACAAGCCGGTGCATGACACCTCTGCTTACCAGATAATAGACTTTGAGATGGCCCCAATGAACATGTGGCTCCTAGAGTCCTACCCTCATCTGTACTTCTAGAATGATACACTGAATTAACTCCAGTTTGTGATTGTGATTGCAGTTGTCCGAGTGATGTGCTACATGATAGTTCTTCACCTTCATTAACCAGTAAATGATTCATAGAAAACCAAACAGCATCACTGTGTATAAACGCAGCTGCTGTTAAGAGATCAAACAGAGTGTCAATTCCCTCCACCAGACCCATCCATGCCTCATACATATGGCTTGTACCGGGCGCATTACTCATCGGATCTGTGGAGTTTAAGTAAACCAGTGAGAAGCGTAGCCTGTCATTGGTGGTCGTGTCCTGAAAATACTAGTGGCTTGGCATGCAGTTCCAGCTCAGTCCCACAATATAACATTGCCAGTCGGCAATTAAAAAATAAAAACAGATGTCAGCAGGTGGTAGTAGCACCTGTTGAACGCTTGTCAGTCACTGCTATACTGCCCTCTGAAAAGCGCTCTATGGTGAATAGCTTTTCAGAAGGTGGCAAGCTTGCCACCTGTTTGAAAGAATCCTTACATGTTGGCGACCTTAAATATTCAATCAAGAGGGTTGGAATGACAACAAGACATCTAGCATATTGGGAAGGATAGGTCAACAGCAGTGGCGGCCCCTCCATAGAGGGCTCACTGGCGCCGCCCCCCCATCCATGCGCCCAGCCCCCTGATCTACATATCACGGCACCGGACTATGGATTCCAATGGGAGGCTCTAATAGGCTTCAAAAAAGGGTGTGCTCGGGGCCCAGTGCGAATTAATTTTCGCTATTTTCACACTAAAGTTCCTCTCCGCCAATCAGGAGGCAGGTCATGAGATCTGTTTCCCCATTGGCTAAAGAATTAAGCAATCTTATTGGATCCTAGCGCTTAGGAGGAACAGAGAGAAGACACACGGCAAAGCCGCAGGAGGAGCGGACAGCGGAGCCGCTGCCCGCATCCCGGGAGAGGAGGAGAGGACACCGCAACCTGTTAGCCCTAGGTCGAGCAGGTGCCGTGACTCCGTCCTCCCGAAGGGGGGGCTGTATTTGTCAGTGTCACGCCGCGGTCTGCGGGGGTGCTGTCAGTGCCGTGCCACCAGCCGCCTGGAGGGGGGTGCTTGTTTGCCGCCCCCCCCCCCAAAAGATAAACCCATCAGCCATCCCTGGCCAACAGTGATGGTCTCCATGTTTCTGTCATGACAGGTGTTCTTAAACTCAGTACTCTAGGATGTATCATTAAGGTCAACAGCAGGAAGAAGGAGGCCCTAATTCCCCTTTATAGATCTTTATTTATCACCAGGCGGAGGAAGGAGGTTCCAATTTCTCTATATAGATCTTTATATCACTAGAGGGGTCACCAGCAGGTGGAAGGAGGTCCTGATTCCTCTATATAGATCTTTATATCACCAGAGGGATCACCAGCAGGAGGAAAGGGGTCCAGGTTCCTCTATGTAGCGGGTACCCCACCCTTTTGGGAGCTTACCAGGGATGGGGAGAGCATACATCACATCTCAGGGTTGGATCCATGGCTACAATGGGGAGTTTTAGAGTAGAAACTTGGGCGCCAGTCACTTTAGGTATTTGTCAATGCTTTAATAAAGGAACTTGAAAGCAGTGAAGGAGAGAGGGCTATGGTAGGTTTCAGATACCTTGTTGCAGATCACTTACAGACTTTTTGAATCCAGAGGTAGAACAGCTTCTCTTTATAGCAAATCGTGTATACCCGGACAGGTCTCTCACACAGACCTAGCAGCCGGCAGGATTTCTGGACAAGTCTCTCTCATGGACTTACAGCCAGTAGAACTTCTGGACAGATCTCTCTCACAGACCTAGCAGCCAGAGCACACTTGGATGGACCGCCTCTCACAGGCTTTGTATTCAAGAGATAGCACAGTTCAAATTTGCAGAATGAATAACCCTGAATAGACCCTTCTCACAGGCTTTGCATTCAGGTGACAGTTAGCACAATTTAGCTTGAAGAATGAGCCCTCCTGGATAAACCCCTCTCACAGGCTTTAGCATTCAGGAGCTAGTTATATATCTAGATTATAAAACAGTATTACAGTAGTAGAACCTTTAAGCTGACCCGGCGATACTGCATCGGTGTAGATTTGTAGAAGTAGATCCAGCTTCACAGCGTCAGAACCTTTAAGCCATCCGACATACTGTAAAGGCAGCTTTATTTGCAGGTGTTTTCTTCACGTGAGTCACCAGGCCCTTCTGAGAGATCAGCCTTCATCCTGGCTCTCTCCAGCAAGGGTCCTCTCCCAGATCTTCTCAGCTTGGCTCAGCTTCTCCCACACAGGCAAGACAGCCCCAGGGCCACCACAGGTGTAGTAGGCCCCAGACAGGCTTCTGGGCCTAATCACAGAACTCACATCAGCACATCCTCAGGCCTGAAGGCCCCCGAGGTAAGAGAGAGACCACATGGCCGTGCCCAAATAAATACCCCTTCCCAGAATGCACAGCGGCCAGGAACCTCCTACTGGGCTGTTTCTGGAAAAAGAATCATTATTATGATATATAACTCAGTTCAGTTGTATTTCTCATACTGTCCTGTGGTAACAGCGACACCTACTGACAACAGTGAGAAATGCAAAACCTTGCTGAAATTAGGGCAAAGCCAGCTAAACTATATACAATCAATCGGAGCTGGTTACAGCTCAGCCAAAAACTAAATTTACATTATAGCCCAACTCAATGTAACAGGGGGCTACACACTCCCCCCACTAAGAGAGACAATGCCCTCAGCATCTGTAAGGAAAAATAACTCTCGAGCCTGAGAGTAGGTATCTGAACAAAAAAACTTGGGTGGGAAAGGAGAAGGAAATAAGAGAAGAAAGAATTTAAATATCAATTAACAACACATTTACATATTACAGGAACCTCACTATCTATCTCAGTGTCACCCCTCTAGCAGCTTCACAGAAGATCTCTGTTACCTGAAAAAGAACAAAGTTACAGAAAAACATCTCTATTACCTAAAAAGGAACAAGGCTATGTACAGAGAAACTCAAATACTGTAACAGTATCACTGATCCACTGGGAGCAAAGCCTCACTCCTAGGAGAGTAAAACTTTCTTCCGCAATTTCAAATGCATAGTAAGTTATGGTTTAACTTAAGAGTCCATCCCTATCTACAAGTAACTTGGCCGCCATCTAGTGGTAGAAAATCAGTATTGCAAATGTCTTCATTGGCAAAGTATTGAACACTGTACATATGTGGAAATCTTGAAGTTCTCTAAACCTAACACTATCTGGCTATGTACCCCATAGTCCATTTAGAGCAGTGGTTCTCAACTCCGGTCCTCGGGAACCACCAACAGGCTAGATTTTAAGGCCTCATACACACGGACGTTTTATGACGCCAGCGTTTTCTGGCGTTTTTTGCAGCTCTCCATGTTAGTCAATGGCCCCATAAAAACGTCAGCGTTTTTGAGCTGTAGATGACGTCGGCGTTAGTGAGCTGAAACTAGAACCCACGGCCATCGCGTTCTGAGGCTGTAACGTTTTGGCATTTTTTGACGCCGACGCCACAATATGCCAACAAACGCCACCTAATATTATACCGGCGTTTTTTGACGCCGACGTTTTTAGGTTGAAAAATAGCAGAGGGATGATTTTTTTAAAAAACGCCTATTGACGCCGACGCTCACTAACGCTCAAAAACGCCGATGCATAACGCTGAAAAACGCCGACTTTTTTTCCTTGACGTCGGGCCCGACGTTTTGTTTATTTTTTTAGAAACGTCCGTGTGTATGAGCCCTAAGTATTACCTTGGGGAGTTGCAGACTGGAATACTGCAATCACTGAGCAGCAAATTCCATCACCTGTGATGCATTTTAGTTATCCTGCAAACCTGCCCTGTTAGTGGGTCCCGAGGACAGGAGTTGAGAACCACTGATTTAGAGTAAAGAACTTTTTCTTAGTCTCTGTTCAAAGGACTGAAGACTCCTCTGGAGCTTTAACAGGAACAAACTGTTATCCCAGAGCAGAGATCAATACTTACCAGCTTGACTATAACAGTCCTTGAAAAGGTTACCAGTAGAACCGAGGATCTGGCAAAGTAATTGGCTTTCCTTGTTTGCTCACAGTGGTGACATAGTAGACAACATCCTCTTTTCCAGGTCTGCAGATGACCACTTTGTCAGAATGGATATGCCGGCCATAGTTCTATTGAAGCATCCATCATAACACTCATCAATGACAGAATAGCCAGTTTTTCTGAAAGGCTTTGGTACAGCCAGGTAGTCCCAAACAGCTTCCCTATACCATTCCTCTTGTTTAGACTCAATTTCCAGCATAGTCTCTGTAGGAACATATGGAAACTCTAGGCCATATTCTGTAGCAACCCTTTTATTGAGCACTCTCTGCAAGCGAGCAAGCTTTGGTATTCCCCAATTCTGGAAACACATGAGGATTCAGAGACTTTTGCACCATGGCTTTAGCAGACAATTTCTTTGTTCCAGCTGGACTGTTAACTTTAGGCAGAGGCTCACTAGTGATGCTTGGCTCTTCCAAACTAGTTGATGTCTCCCCAAATTAGAGAGCTGCCCAGTCTGAGAAAGTGAAGGCAGAAGCAACATCTTCATTATTAACCCACAATAGATAAAATTTACATTATAGCCCACTCAAAGTAACAGGGGGGCTACATCTACATAAATCTTTATATCAGTAGAGGGGTCACCAGCAGGAGGAAGGAGGTCACAATTTCTCTATATAGATCTTTATATCAGTAGAGGGGTCACCAGCAGGAGGAAGGAGGTCCTGATTCCCCTGTATAGATTTTACTTATCATTTGAGGGACCATCAGCAGTAGGAAGGAGGTCCTGATTCCTCTATATAGATCTTTATATCAGTAGAGGGGTCACCAGCACAAGGAAGGAGGTCCTGATTCTTCTATATAGATCTTTACTTATCATTTGAGGGATCATCTGCAGTAGAAAGGAGGTCCAGATTCCTCTATATAGACCTTTGTATCACTAGAGGGATCACCAGCAGGAGGGAGGAAGTCCTAATTAATTTATAGATCTTTATATCACTAGAGAAGTAGCAACAGGAGGAAGGAGGTCCTAATCCTTCAGATAGATCTTTATACAGTTGTGCTCATAAGTTTACATACCCTGGCAGAATTTATGATTTCTTGGCCATTTTTCAGAGAATATGAATAACACAAAAACATTTCTTTCTCTCATGGTTAGTGTTTGGCTGAAGCCATTTATTATCAATCAACTGTGTTTATTTTTTTTAAATCATAATGACAACAGAAACTACCCAAATGACCCTGATCAAAAGTTTACATACCCTGGTGATTTTGGCCTGATAACATGCACACAAGTTGACACAAAGGGGTTTGAATGGCTATTAAAGATAACTATCCTCACCTGTGATCTCTTTGCTTGTAATTAGTGTGTGTGTATAAAAGGTCAATGAGTTTCTGGACTCCTGACAGACCCTTGCATCTTTCATCCAGTGCTGCACTGATGTTTCTGGATTCTGAGTCATGGGGAAAGCAAAAAAAATTGTCAAAGGATCTGTGGGAAAAGGTAGTTAAACTGTATAAAACAGGAAAGGGATATAAAAAGATATCCAAGTCCTTGAGAATGCCAACCAGCAGTGTTCAAATTCTAATCAAGAATTGGAAAATGAGGGGGTCTGTTGAAACCAAACCATCGTAAGGTAGACCCCTGTCATGTTTTTATTGCTGTGTTCCCTCTTTGGAAAGAGATGGCCTTACAAACTCATGCTCACTGCTGTATGTTGTGTTGGGGTATTAAGGAGTTGTATGATGTGTTGCAACTCATTGCCCTGTTTTTTATTTTTAAACTTTATTGAAATGTCACAATGATTGCAAGCAATGCTTTGAGCTAGGCTGAGCAAAAATGCAGACATGCTGCATTAGTGCAGCGTTACGGTGTGAACAGGGCACATAGATACAGTGCTTAGCATAAATGAGTACACCCCTTTTGAAAAGTAAGATTTTTAATCAATATCTCAATGAACAGAAAAATAATTTCCAAAAATTTGACAGAACTGATTTCTATAGAACATTTGTTTAGCTCATTACACGACAGTAAGAGTAAAAATATAACTTAGATTACAAAATCTTAATTTTTACTCAAAATTACACCACAAAGCAAAAACTACTCCATCTTGTATTGTTTGACATCCATGATTTGTAAGGACAGCACCAAGTATTCTAGGGCTCTAGTCCTGCGGGACGCATGGGAACGGTGTTCTTGCACTTTTTCCAAAGCAGGAAATCCGTTCCCGTTAGCAGCCACGTCCCACAGGACTGGCAGTGGCTTACCAAGGTGTGTGTGTGTGGGGGGGGGGGTGTTGGGGTGAGGTAGAGTGGGGACTGCCAATCCTGTCCACTAATAAGCTAATCCCCTGCTGTGCAACTCTTTGGAAAAAAAACGTTTCCGGGTCTCCTGTGTTCTGGAGGCCAGGGGACAGTCAGCGGACTATTTCTTGTATTTCGGCTTTAGGTGGATTAGTCAATAATCGATAATTGCACCTAAAGCCAAAAACGAAGAAATAGCCCACTTTCTGTCCCCCAGCTGAACACAGGAGACCCGGAAAAGTTTTTTTTCTAAAGAGCTGCACAGCGGAGGATTAGATTATTAGTAGACAGAATTGGGAGCCCCCGTCCGCTCTACCTCAGCCCCCCTCCCACTTTCTTGCAGCCCTAGTTGCCCAGACACATCTGAGGCGGCCTCCCTGCTGCCCCCCCCCCCCTGAATTGATGGGCAATGGTGAGGCTGCAGATGGGCACTGGTGAGGCTGAGCTGATGGGCACTGGTGAGGCTGAGCTGATGAGCACTGGTGAGGCTGCATTGATGGGCACTGATTAGGCTGCATAGATGGGCACTGATAAGGCTGTATTGATGGGCACTGTTGAGGCTGAGCTGATGGGCACTGGTCAGGCTGCATAGATGGACACTGGTGAGGCTGCATTGATGGGCACTGATCAGGCTCCATAGATGGCCACTGATGAGGCTGCATTGATGGGCACTGGTAAGGCTGCAGTGATGGGCACTGTTGAGGCTGAGCTCATTGGCACTGGTGAGGATGCATTTGATGGGCACTCGTGAAGCTGCATTTGATGGGCACTGATAAGGTTGGATTGATGGGCACTGGTAAGGCTGCATTTGATGGGCACTGGAGAGGCTGCATTTGATGGGCACTGATAAGGCTGTATTGATGGGCACTGGTGAGACTGAGCTGATGGGCACTGGTGAGGCTGAGCTGATGGGCACAGATGAGGCTGCATTGATGGGCACTGATCAGGCTTCATTGATGGGCACTGGTGAGGCTGCATTGATGGGCACTGGTGAGGCTGCATAGATGGGCACTGATGAGGCAGCATTGATGGGCACTGGTGAGGCTGCATTGATGGGCACTGGTGAGGCTGCATTGATGGGCACTGCTGAGGCTGTGCTGATGGGCACTGGTGAGGCTGCACTGATGAGGATGCATTTATCGGCCCTGTGAGGGGCATTGCTGTAGATTAGGGTACACTTGTGTTGCCCTCTGGAGAGTGAATTACAGTGGATCACTTTTCAGAGGCTGTTTGACAGGTGGCAAGGAAGCATAATATTGCCTCCTCAACATTTGATTTAATCCCTAAAAACCTGCACCACCTCGCTGCAACTGCATTTGTTTTCGGGGGGTTCCAGATATAAGATCTGCGCGATTGGATGCGAGTCCTGATAATCTAAACGCCACAGTACAGTGCATCTCACCGACCGCTCGTTAGAGATGGAACTTCAAATCTGGTCTGGCTTGAGGTACAATGTGGTTGTAGTAGTGGTGGTGGTGGTGGGGGGGATCTTGGATGAGTTCCCACACTTTTCTTCCCAGGACATGACCCCTGCATGGAATGAACACGTTGGCGACATATTGCAACATGGTCTTGAATGAATTTGTTAGGAAAAAATACTTATTTGTGTGTGCAAATTAACAAATCTTGGTTGCAATCAACGGGCCGCATTTGTGGGAGTATTTTGTAGTATAGTGTCCCACAGAAACGACAAATCTGTTAGGGTGTACATTTATGCTGAGCACTGTATATTGAACTTTCCTTGATCTACAGTATGCAGATCAGCACGGCTCAATGGACATGGTGTGAAGAAGCCCTTACAGAAGCGGAACAAAACCCCCAGCACAGTAAATATGCTTGCAGCAAACACAGTATACATGACGCAACCCCATAATAAAGCGTCTTTTATTTCAGGCGTCTGTTTATTATTTGCATTCCTTTGACTGTAATTATTCAGTGACTCAAAATTGTCCCCAGGCATACAAAAGTGATTGGAAACAAACCAACAATATTTAATGTATCAAAGCTGGAACATATGTACTGCATGTACACCAATAACCTACAAAACCTTGGGCTGTTACTGTTAATAAGAGACACTTGGAAGAGAGTTTACTATTCTGCTTATTACACCTATATACATGTAAAGCTTATGTAATGAGACTAAAGGGATCCCTACTGCTTACAATGAGCTCACTAAGCCTTAGGAAAAGCTCCCTGTGGCTAATTTGATGCATCATTATAAAATGGTACTATGTCGCCCTCTAGTGCATAGTTGGCATATTGAATGACTGTCACTAATGCTAATATAAGCCCCATGTAAAAACATGTATAGGGAAGTACACAGCATTTAAGTACTACTTTATTATATAGTCAAAATAGTAAAAAAAAGTGGGCTTATTTATGCACATATTTACTACAAACACAAATAACCCAACATTTTTTTTAGGGTTGGTTTCTGCTGTAGTGAAATACACCTTAAACAAAAATGCCTGATGCATAATGAGATCGGTCATTATATGTAGGGGCAGTAGGATACTGAAATTCAAGAAGTGCATTGCAAGGTACATTAAGGGATAGCTTTAGTATTGCCTTTTATAATACAGGTTTTTTTTTATATGTAGCATGTTTCCTGGCTTACCGAAAAAATAAAGGCAAAATTCATTTTCAATTTGGATAGAGTAAGGGAGGGTTATAACCCCTGTAAGTTGTTTTTTTTTTTTTTTTTGCTATCTGTGTTGGGGAGATTTCCCTTCACTTCCTGTCCCATATCCAAAACAGGAAGTGAATGTAAATCCCTCCAAAGTAAGGGGAATCCCTGGTTGTCATCAGAACTAGTGCCCCATTGGAAGATTTCCTCTCTATTCCTGTACTGGCGACAACGCAAATATTTAAATTTCCCTTCATTTTTACTCTCAGTGAACAGGAAAAATAGAGAGGATGAATCTCCCCAACTGGGACACAGACAGCAATAAAAACCTTTCAGGTGTTCTAATCCATTTCCACTTCATCCAAAACTTAAAAAAAACCCTTTAGATGTGCCTTAGGCTAGGTTAACACTATAGCTGGGTTCACACTAGAGCTGGGTTCACACTAGAGCTGGGTTCACACTAGAGCTGGGTTCACACTAGAGCTGGGTTCACACTAGAGCTGGGATCACACTATAGCTGGGTTCACACTAGAGCTGGGTTCACACTAGAGCTGGGTTCACACTAGAGCTGGGTTCACACTTGAGCTGGGTTCACACTAGAGCTGGATTCCCACTAGAGCTGGGTTCACACTTGAGCTGGGTTCACACTAGAGCTGGGATCACACTATAGCTGGGTTCACACTAGAGCTGGGTTCACACTATAGCTGGGTTCACACTAGAGCTGGGTTCACACTAGAGCTGGGTTCACACTATAGCTGGGTTCACACTAGAGGAGCTGGGTTCACACTAGAGCTGGGTTCACACTAGAGCTGGGTTCACACTACAGCTGGATTCCCACTAGAGCTGGGTTCACACTTGAGCTGGGTTCCCACTAGAGCTGGATTCCCACTAGAGCTGGGTTCACACTTGAGCTGGGTTCACACTAGAGCTGGGTTCACACTAGAGCTGGGTTCACACTATAGCTGGGATCACACTAGAGCTGGGTTCACACTAGAGCTGGGTTCACACTAGAGCTGGATTCACAGTAGAGCTGGGTTCACACTAGAGCTTAGTTCACACTAGAGCTTAGTTCACACTAGAGCTGGATTCCCACTAGAGCTGGGTTCACACTAGAGCTGGGTTCACACTAGAGCTGGGTTCACACTAGAGCTGGGTTCACACTAGAGCTGGGTTCACACTATAGCTGGGATCACACTAGAACTGGGTTCACACTAGAGCTGGGTTCACACTATAGCTGGGATCACACTAGAACTGGGTTCACACTAGAGCTGGGTTCACACTATAGCTGGGATCACACTAGAACTGGGTTCACACTAGAGCTGGATTCCCACTTGAGCTGGGTTCACACTAGAGCTGGGTTCACACTAGAGCTGGGTTCACACTAGAGCTGGGTTCACACTAGAGCTGGGTTCACACTAGAGCTGGATTCCCACTAGCGCTGGGATCACACTAGAGCTGGGTTCACACTTGAGCTGGGTTCACACTAGAGCTGGGTTCACACTAGAGCTGGGTTCACACTAGAGCTGGGTTCACACTATAGCTGGGATCACACTAGAGCTGGGTTCACACTAGAGCTGGGTTCACACTAGAACTGGGTTCACACTAGAGCTGGGTTCACACTAGTGCTGGGTTCACAGTAGGGCTGGGTTCACACTAGCGCTGGGTTCACAGTAGGGCTGGGTTCACACTAGAACCCGCAGTGGCTCACAGCGGGGGTCTGGTGCGTCCTGGTTCACCGTTTCAGGTCCGATTTTAGCCCAAATTTTGGGCTGAATTAGGACCTGAAACAGACCAAAAATCACACAGCGTTTTTGTGCAATATGCACCGGACCTGCTGTGGAGGTATATGAACCGGCTCCATAGAGAGCCGGTCAAAATCTCCTGCTATTGTGAATTGGATGCGGCTAATCCGCATCCAATTTGCAATGGTGTGAACCCAGCCTTAAAGTTAAACTCCAGGCATAAAAACTTTCATAAAAAGAAATATACAGTAAAACCTTGGAATGCGAGCAGTGGCGGTCGCTCATGCAGGGCACACAGGTGCTGCCCCCCCATCCATGGGTCCGGCCCCCTAATCTACATGCAGGGCACCGGACGCATGGATTTCAATGGGTTTTTTTTTTGGAAGCACATAATTAGAGCCTGAGGCTCTAATTGGCTTCAAAAGGGCACTGCACCCTAAGCCCACCCAGTTGTGTGACATTAGTGAATTAATATTCGTTAATGTCTACCTGTTTTTCCTCCTGGCCAATCCTAAGACCCAATTGGCCATATTCGACAACTCCTGATTGACCGGGAGGAGACCACTGGGACTCGGGGAGAGAGATGCAGGGATAATGGTACGTGCAGGGCTGGTGGGCGACGGGCGAGCAAGTGAAGCGGCACTCGACGGGGTGGGTAGTGGCGATCGATCAAGCGACGGGGGGGGGGGGTGTTGGTGTCGGAGTTTGGTGGTGGTCGGATAGATGGTTGGCCTTGGGGGGGGGGGGGTAGTGTTTGGCTGCGTTCCCCCCCCAGGAAATTTGAGCACCAGCCGCCGCTGATTGCAAGTAACTTGGTCTGCGGGTGTTTTGCAAGACAAGCAAAATTTGTCTTGCAATACAAGTAGTGTCACATCACAAGAGAGTATAAAAGAGAATAGAGGCGCCTCTAAGTGTAGCAATATGGTTACATTTAATGAAGGTACAGCATTTAGCAACTCACATGGTTGATGAATAAAACAGGCACATCTAATTATGCAGGCATCCGGGGTAAAGCTGTCCACATAGACCATCCTCCGCACGGCCACCGACATCATCCCTTCCATGAGCACTTCAAGCCTCGCTTTCAGATCGCTCTACTGCAAGGTATTCTTCCTGATCACGATTGCAGATTGACAGCGGTGAGAGACGGCGGTGTGGAAGATGGTCAATGTGGACAGCTTTACCCCAGATGCCTTCATACTCAACCATGTGAGTTGCTAAATGTTGTACCTTCATTAAATGTAACCATATTGCTACACTTAGAGGCGCCTCTCTTCTCTTTTATACTCTGTAGCTCCTGCTGGATTTTGCTTCTAATCCCCTTGTGGAGGCGGCCATTTGTGGATGGACATTTTATGGTTACGCAACCTATCATACTGCAATAAGATTTTTATATGGACTATAAACTGAAGGATTTAGGAATAAATGATTGTAGAATGAATCACCTGATTTTCTATTATTTCTTATGGGGAAATGTGCTTTGATATACAAATGCTTTGGATTACAAGCCTGTTTCCGGAACGAATTATGCTCGCAAGTCAAGGTTTTACTGTATTTCTTAATAGCCACAAAGGATATACAGTGCCTTGAAAAAGTATTCATACACCTTGAAATTTTCCACATGTTGATAATGTTACAACCAAAAATGTAAATGTATTTTTCTGGGATTTTATGTGATAGACCAACACAAAGTGGCACATAATTGTGAAGTGGAAGGAAAATAATAAATGTTTTTCAACATTTTTTACAAATAAATATGTGAAAAGTGTGGCGTGCATTTGTATTCAGTCCCCTTTACTCTGATCCCCCTAACTAAGATCTAGTGGAACCAATTGCCTTCAGAAGAGTCCACCTGTGTGTAATTTAATCTCAGCATAAATGCAGCTGTTCTGTGAAGCCCTCAGAGGTTTGTTAGAGAACCGTGGTGACCAAACAGCATCATGAAGGCCAAGGAACACACCAGACAGCTCAGGGATAAAGTTGTGGAGAGGATTAAAGCAGGGTTAGGTTATAAAAAAATATCCCAAGCTTTGAACATGTCATGGAGCTCTGTTCAATCCATCATCCGAAAATGGAGAGTACGGCACAACTGCAAACCTACCAAGACATGGCCGTCCACCTAAACTGACAGGCTGGGCAAGGAGAGCATTAATCAGAGAAGCAGCCGAGAGGCCCATGGTAACTCTGGAGGAGCTGCAGAGATACACAGCTCAGGGGGGAGAATCTGTCCACAGGACAACTATTAGTTGTGCACTCCACAAATCAGAACTTTATGGAAGAGTGGCAAGAAGAAAGCCATTGGTGAAAGAAATCCATAAGAAGTTCCATTTGCAGTTTATGAGAAGCCATGTGGGGGACACAGCAAACATGTGGAAGAAGGTGGTCTGGTCAGATGAGACCAAAACTGAACTTTTTGGCCTAAAAGCAAAACGCTATGTGTGGTGGAAAACTAACACTGCACCCTGAACACACCATCCCCACCGTGAAACATGGTGGTGGCGGCATCATGTTGTGGGGATGCTTTTCTTCAGCAGGGACAGGGAAGCTGGTCAGAGTTGATGAGAAGATGAATGGAGCCAAATACAGGGCAATCTTAGAAGAAAACCTTTTAGAGTCTGCAAAAGACTTGAGACTGGAGTGGAGGTTCACCTTCCAGCAGGACAACGACCCTAAACATACAGCCAGAGCTACAATGGAATGGTTTAGATCAAAGCATATTCATGTGTTAGAATGGCCCAGTCACAGCCCAGACCTAAATCCAATTGAAAATCTGTGGCAAGACTTGAAAATTGCTGTTCACAGACGCTCTCCATCCAATCTGACAGAGCTTGAGCTATTTTGCATAGAAAAATGGGCAAAAATGTCCTCTCTAGATATGCAAAGCTGGTAGAGACATCCCCATAGGCGTAGTTAACCCCAGGCTAAGGGGGCTACAGCCCTAAGGGTGTCCAAAAAGCCCCGGGGCTCAGGGCAGTCTAAATGCATTATTAGCCCTGAGTCGCCATTAAAAAGCAGTCCTGACGTGGCAGCGCCTACAATGGACGTCACCGCAGTGGTCCAATCCCGCATCGCAGGACGTGTGACGTCCATTACAGGGCGCCACCGGGACTCAGTGACACTGCAGGCGGCACCGGGCGGCTATGATGGACGTAACACTTAGCCAATCCCACACTAGCGCGGGACGTGTGACGTCCATTAAGGGACACACTGGAGACACCCAGATGTAGAAGCACTCTGGGGGACACCTGATGGAAGAGGCACGCAGCTGGGGGACACCTGATGTAAGAGGCACGCTGCTGGAGGACACCCTGATGGAAGAGGCACTCTGCTGGGGGACACCTGATGTAAGAGGCACGCTGCTGGAGGACATCCTGATGGAAGAGGCACTCTGCTGGGGGACACCTGATGTAAGAGGCATGCTGCTGGGGGACACCCTGATGGAAGAGGTACACTGCTGGGGGCACACCTGATGTAAAAGGCACGCTGCTGGGGGACACCTGATGTAAAAGGCACGCTGCTGGGGGACACCTGATGTAAGAGGCATGCTGCTGGGGGGACACACTGATGGAAGAGGTGCGCTGCTGGAGGACACCCTGATGGAAGAGGCACACTGCTGGGGGACACCCTGATGGAATAGGAACACTGTTAGGGGACACCTTGATGGAAGAGGCATGCTGCTGGGGGACACCTGATGTAAATGGCACGCTGCTGGGGGACACCTGATGGAAGGAGGCACGCTGCTGGGGGACACCTGATGGAAGAGGCACGCTGCTGGGGGACACCTGATGGAAGGAAGATGTCCTTGATGACACCCTGGGTGAGGGCGAAACGCGTTGACGCATTTCCGGTCCTGGGTTGAACGTGAGGCTCCACTTCCGGTACCCGTGAAATGCACGTTGGTGAATGTTGAGGAAGTTCGGCACTGTTTGAGCATACTGACAGACTGCATTTTTTACTTGGATTTCCTGTAAGTTTATCTTTGTTTGCGCGATAAATTATCTCCTTTGCAATATTACACTATGTCAGCTTTATTTAACTCTGAGGATACTGCCTCCAAGTGATACTGCAAGACACCGCACTCTATAAGGAGACCGCATCCTGCTGTGTACCCACTATCACCAGATTAAGCCCTTTTGACCCCAGATTGAAAAGCTGGTGGCCATCTTGTTCTGGCGAGTGGGGAGGAGAGGGGGAGTGTTGCACCAAGCACACGTGGAGTGATTTGCAGCACTGAAGCACCTTTTTTTGCCATTTAAAGAAGCACCAAGCACTTTATCCCGATGGGATTTCTATGTGCTGTTTTCATTTATAAACACTAAGATTCTATGAAAGTGAAGCATCCAGCACTTGTGGGTGGACTTTTATGTGGAATTTTTTTGTTTTATATTATCACTTCAGTGCTATATTTTTTTTTTACTTTATTTGATTTTGTTTTTTGGTCAATTTATTTAATACAAGGTATTCTTTATGCAAGCACTTTATTATTCTAAATTTGGTTTTGTTCACATTTATACACTATTAGTGTCTTTAAGCACTACGGTATATACTTATATATATAAAAGACAAAATTTATTTAGTGCATTTGTCACTTTTTTTTTTTCCTGAGATACATGAATAAGAGCTGCAAGCACTGTGCACTCATCTTTCTCCTTTCCAGCTCTACCAGTAGGGAGAAAGAAAAGATATTTTTTCCCTGTTGTGTTTAGGCATAGCAGCTGTGGCATTATCCATACCTTACCCTAGATCATTTTTTACATTTGCACGGGTTTAGTAATTTTATTACTTTATTAAATCTACACAGCCATTAATGTCTAAACCGCCGGACTGAAAAGTGAGTACATCCCTAAGTGAAAATGTCCAAATTGGGCTCAATTAGCCATTTCCCTCCTCTGTGTCATGTGACTCATTAGTGTTACAAGGTCTCAGGTGTGTTAAATTTGGTCTTATCGCTCTCACTCTCTCATACTGGTCACTGGAAGTTGAACATGGCACCTCATGGCAAAGAACTCTGAGGATCTGAAAAAAAGAATTGTTGCTCTACATAAAGATGGTCTAGGCCAATGATGGCGAACCTTGGCACCCCAGATGTTTTGAAACTACATTTCCCATGATGCTCAACTACACTTCAGAGTGCATGAGCATCATGGGAAATGTAGTTCCAAAACATCTGGGGTGCCAAGGTTCACCATCACTGGCCTAGGCTATAAGAAGATTGCCAAGAACCTGAAACTGAGCTGCAGCACGGTGGCCATACAGCGGTTTAACAGGATAGGTTCCACTCAGAACAGGTCTCGTCATGGTCGACCAAAGGAGTTGAATGCACATGCTCAGCGTCATATCCAGAGGTTGTCTTTGGGAAATAGATGTATGAGTGCTGCCAGCATGGCTGCAGAGGTTGAAGGGGTGGGGGGTCAGCCTGTCAGTGCTCAGACCATACGCCGCACACTGCATCAAATTGGTCTGCATGGCTGTCATCCCAGAAGGAAGCCTCTTCTAAAGATGATGCAAAAGAAAGCCCACAAAGTTTGCTGAAGACAAGCAGACTAAAGGACATGGATCACTGGAACCATGTCCTGTGGTCTGATGAGACCAAGATAAATTATTTGGTTCAGATGGTGTCAAGCGTGTGTGGCGGCAACCAGGTGAGGAGAACAAAGACAAGTGTGTCTTGCCTACAGTCAAAAATGGTGGTGGGGTTGTCATGGTCTGAGGCTGCATGAGTGCTGCCGGCACTGGGGAGCTAAAGTTCATTGAGGGAACCATGAATGCCAACATGTACTGTGACATACTGAAGCAGAGCATGATCCCCTCCCTTCTGAGACTGGACCGCAGGGCAGTATTCCAACATGATAACGACCCCAAACGCATCTCCAAGACGCCCACTGCCTTGCTAAAGAAGCTGAGGGTAAAGGTGATGGACTGGCCAAGCATGTCTCCAGACCTAAACCCTATTGAGCATCTGTGGGGCATCCTCAAATGGAAAGTGGAGGAAGGCAAGGTCTCTAACATCCACCAGCACCGTGATGGCGTTATGGAGAAGTGGAAGAGGATTCCAGTAGCAACCTGTGAAGCTCTGGTGAACTCCATGCCCAAGAGGGTTAAGGCAGTGCTGGAAAATAATGGTGGCCACACAAAATATTGACACTTTGGGCACAATTTGGACATTTTCCACTTTTCACTTTTGTTGTCAGTGGTTTAGACATTAGTGGCTGTGTGTTGAGTTATATTGAGAGGACAGCAAATTGACACTGTTATACAAGCTGTGCACTCACTATACATTGGAGCAAAGTGTAATTTCTTCGGCCCACCCAGTTGTTTGATAATAGCAAATTAAAGTGGTTGTCAAGTCATGACAACCACTTTAAACTACAGGTAAGCTTATATTCAGGCTTACCTGTAGGTCCCAGGAATATCTCCTAAACCTGCACCGTTTAGGAGATATTCCCTGTATTTGCATGTGCTGAAGTCATCGTCACATGCGGAGTGACCACTGGGCCGTTTCTTCAGTAAGTGTGCCGTAAATGATGGATCCCGTACGCATGCGCGGGAGTGGCGTCAGCGTGGCTCCTGCCAATCGCAGCGCTGGAATCCGTGCTGTGATTGGTCGGCGCCGGGGATTCCGGAAGACGACGGACACAGCATGTCACCGGTCACAGCGGTGCTCGGGGACCGCTGCTACAGCATCAATCTAAGGTAAGCATTTCATAATGAGCTAGTATGCGATGCATACTAGCTCATTATGCCTTTCTCTTGCAGGTGTTTTTTTTTTTGTTTTTTTATACGGACTTGACAACTACTTTAATATTCGCTATTCTCACACTGATTCTCCTCCCAGCCAATTAGTAAGGCGGGTTGTGAGACCTATTTCCCGGTTGGCCGAAAGGAGAAGCAGAGTTATTGGCCAAGGGGGAGGAGACACGCGGCCGGGGGAGAAGCAGGAAGAGACTGATGGACCCACCAGCTGCCACTTAAGGGATGGCTCACCATCCAGCACTCCTCAAGGAGGGGTTGGGCAGGACAGAGGTAAGGAGGCCGTACATCTCCCGCGGCAATATGGGGGGGGTTGGTGGATGGTGTTCCCGGTGTTCGTCTCCCGCCGGGGGGGGTGGCTGTTGGTTTGCCACCCCCCGAGTTATCGAGCACCAGCCGCCACTGCCTGGGAGAATGCTCCTAGTCTCTGAGGGAAGGTTCTGTGCACTGAGCAGTCTCTTTGTTTCTTTGAAATCTCCTCCAACTGTGGTCATCTATGGCAGGGTTACATTCAGCCAGCCAGCAACCCACCCAGTCTCTTTTTCTGATCCCATGCTAACTTTATGACTGTCCTCTTCTTTCCTGTCAGAAGCCTGCATACACACACTTCTTTGTTGCATCAGCCAACTGCTGTCTTCCAGAACCGATCCAGACCCAGCCAAGATGTCTGCCCCCTGCGTTGCTCTGTGCCACTTATTGATAGTAACAGTGGTGGACCACACCTCTGCAATATTTGTTGGAATACTTTTCCGTTTGTGGTCTCCACTAGGGGCGCATGTTCCAAGGTGGCAACACAAATAGGAGACAGTTGTCATACCATGACAGGAAGTGCTGCCCAAGGACATTATTGGCAGAATCATCAGGGATTATTTTAATGAAAGCTAGAGATTTAAAAATATTGCAACACCTAATGAAATGACATTACCATGGTAAATCTTCTATGAGATTTCAATTATTTGGTTTAGCTATACTTTAAAATGTGGTCCTTTCAGCACAACTACATCAGGAAAATTGGATTGCAATGAAAGTAAATCCTTTTTACTATCTTCATAAGAGGAGAGGCATCTACGGGGGAACAGACTGCTATGTATAGAGCAATTGAAGGTTGAAATAACAATTATAGAGGAAATATTTTATCCTGGAAGAAGGTCAATTCTGATTATGTTCCATTCACCATGTATGTGGGAATATATGGTTTCCTATTAATAGTTACTGTTTTTTATAGAAACAAAGCTTTGCAAAAAAAAAAAGATATATATATAGTTATAAGAATTATTTTATAGCAGTCATTATTAATTAGGCACCAGTAACATTCTGCTCCCATTCCAACATGTGTCCCATTCATATCAATTGGGACACAGCCGCTGCTCCCAATTTGACATCTGTGTTGGTGTAGGTGTGTATCCCACAGTTTGAGTTCGGGGGCACGCACCCATGCCTACACGGATGTCAGACTGGGAGCTTTGGCTGTGCCCATGCAGCTGCTGTGTCCCAATAGACATAAATGGAGGGGGGATTATGGTGTGGGGTTGTATTTCAGGGGTTGGGCTTGGCTCCTTAGTTCCAGTGAAGGGAACTCTTAAAGCGGAGTTCCACCCAAAAGTGGAACTTCCGCTCCAAGGGAAGGTGAGAAACAGCCTAATAATCAGCTTATATATGCATATTGCAAAACTATGATGTTTAACACATAAAATGCTTATTTCATAAAAAACATGTTATACTTACCTCCTAGGGTTGCCACCTCATCCCTTTAAAACCAAACCCATATTAATTACACAGGTTGTTCTGTGGCTGATTAAGGTGGTAATTAAACTCACTTGGTGCCTCATCTGCATTAAATTAGCCTCAGAACAACCTGTGTAATTCATGTGTGCTTGGGTTTAAAGGGATGAGGTGGCAACTCTATTACCTCCTCTGTGAAATGGTTTTGCACAGAGCAGCCCCAATCCTCCTCTTCTCAAGTCCCTCGTCTGAGCTCCTGGCCCCTCCCTCCTATCGAGTGCCCCCACAGCAAGCAGCTTACTATGGGGGCCCCAGACCCGAGCCACAGCTCCATGTGTCCTTTCAGACACGGAGCCACAGTTCAGCCACCCCCCTCTCTGTCCTGATTGGCTAACTGACTTAGACAGCAACGGGAGCCAAGGCACTCGTGTACATCGCTGGATAGAGATGGGGCTCAGGTAAGTATTAGGGGGGGCTGCTACATACAGAAGGTTTTTTTTTATCTTCATGCATAGAATGCATGAAGATGAAAAACTTTCTGCCTTTAGAGCCACTTTAATAAACGGACATTTTATCTTCCAGTTTCTGCTGGCATCACTGGCTGTTAGAAAGGTTCCTGTCCCAAACAGAGCGATACCAAATGCACTACGCCTGGGACAGGAGCCAACGCTATAGAGTAAACGGTGGCTTATGCGGCTTATGCTCCCTCCAGGGCCGGCTCCATCCACTCTTCTGCTCTGGGATGATGGGTCAGCAACCCAAGATCTGGGCTTGCTGACTCGCCATCCAGAACAGGGGGGTCGCGGGCCACATCAGAGGGCTCTACAGGCCACATGTTAAACACCCCTGCTTTAGACAGTTGCATTGGTCTCAGCACCCATGTTAACGTGTTTCACAGTGACCTTCTTCTTCAGGACTGTTTACTGAGTTATTGTGGTAAGTATATTGTATGAAAAGACTGTCTCAAATAAGTAGTCAATATACAATTATTTCCACATGCTACGGCAGAGCATAAACATTTAACATTTAGTTTAATATTTAGTGTTTATTCTTTGTCCTAGTGTTGTGAAAATTATTGTATATCAACTATTTCATTAAAAACATTTTAAATGGTCAATCTTACCATGGGTTTTGGCCAAGCACGTTTAATGCGTGAAACACGTTAACTTCTCCCCCCGCCTACATGCCTGTTTTTGTTATGCTTTTAATCTTTTGCCAATAAAGACATTTTTCACTGTCTTTGGGAGTGCAGCCATCCGAATTTGTATTTATCCATCCATCTTACCATATTATACGCTTCCAACAATAGGCCAGTGCTGAAGAATGGTAACACAACCGCAAAGCATGTCAACATCGGTACCAAGACACGTGCAACTGTCTAGAATGCTTTAAGTATAAGCAATGCTACAAGTATATACTTATTCAGTCTGATGTATATAAGTGTCCTATGTATATATCTGACATTCTTGTTTTTTAGTAATATTGCAATTTTATTGCATGTATTTAAAATCAAATTTTGATGCAATTTTTTCATGAGTCGCCTGACAATTCGCCTCCATGCATTGCATAGTTACATAGTTAGGTTGAAAAAAGACACAAGTCCATCTAGTTCAACCAAAAAAAAAAAAAATTATATATAACCATACAATCCTTTACCATAGGCAAAAAACCCCAGCAAAGCGTGATCCAATTTACTATAATGGGGGAAAAAATTCCTTCCTGATCCCCCAAGAGGCAATCGGATTCACCCTGGATCAACTTTACCTACAAGTGTTAGTACCCAGTTATATTATTTACATTAAGGAAAGAATCCAGGCCTTTTTTTAAAACAATCAATGGTGCTGGTCAAAGCCACCTCTGGAGGGAGTCTATTCCACATTTTCACAGCTCTAACTGTGAAGAAACCTTTCCGTATTTGGAGATGAAATCTTTTTTCCTCAAGAGTGCCCCCTTGTCCTTTGTGATGACCTTAACCACTTCCCGCCCGGCCTATTGACAAATGACTGCCGGGCGGGTGGTTCATTATCCTGACTGGGCGTCTATTGACGTCCTTTAGGATAAGCCGCGATCGCGGTGATCGGTGGTGCCATGGGTCACTGCATTACCGACCGAGATAAAAGGCTTCCGATGGAAGCCTTTTACCATGTGATCAGCCATGACCAATCACGGCTGATCACAGTGTAAATAGGAAGAGCCGCTTATCGGCTTTTCCTCTGCTCAGGTCTGCAGACCTGAGCAGTGGAGAGCCGTTTGGCTGCTCTCCTGACAGGGGGGGGGGGGGGGGGGCTGCACTGAACCTTCATCAGCGCAGTCCCCCTCAGGATCACCCCACTGGACCACAAGGGAGCTGACCTGGACCACCAGGGACACTATGAAGAGGCCACCCAGGACCACCAGGGAGACAACATGGAGGCCGCCCAGGACCACCAGGCAGCCCCCACTAGACCACCATGTAAGGGCAATACAGTGCACTGTAGGGATGGCACTGTGCCCATATATGATGCCTGCTAGTGCCATCCCTAACAGTGCTATATGCACCAGTGCCCACCTGTGCCACCTATCAGTACCCAGCAGTGCCACTGATCAATGCCCAGTGTCATCTATGAGAGTTTTTTTTTTCTTCTATTTGTAGAGCATAAAATAAAAACCTCAGAGGTGATCAAATACCACCAAAAGAAAGCTCTATT
>BLSH010485638.1:172541-185324 GCA_018402905.1 Glandirana rugosa | reverse complement strand
GGTCTGCACTGAACCTTCATCAGCGCAGTCCCCCTCAGGATCACCCCACTGGACCACAAGGGAGCTGACCTGGACCACCAGGGACACTATGAAGAGGCCACCCAGGACCACCAGGGAGACAACATGGAGGCCGCCCAGGACCACCAGGCAGCCCCCACTAGACCACCATGTAAGGGCAATACAGTGCACTGTAGGGATGGCACTGTGCCCATATATGATGCCTGCTAGTGCCATCCCTAACAGTGCTATATGCACCAGTGCCCACCTGTGCCACCTATCAGTACCCAGCAGTGCCACTGATCAATGCCCAGTGTCATCTATGAGAGTTTTTTTTTTCTTCTATTTGTAGAGCATAAAATAAAAACCTCAGAGGTGATCAAATACCACCAAAAGAAAGCTCTATTTGTAGGAACAAAATGATAAAAAAATTGTTTGGGTACAACGTCGCTTGACTGCGCAATTGTCATTCAAAGCGCAACAGCACTGAAAGCTGAAAATTGGTCTGGGCAGGAAGTGTTCTAAGTGCCTGGTATTGAAGTGACTAAAGTAAATAACTCAACACCAAGTTAACTATATGGACCACTTATATACTTGTACATGGTGATCACATCCCCCCTTAATCTCCTCTTCTCAAGAGAGAATAAATTCAGATCCTCTAATCTTTCCTCATAGCTGAGCTCCTCCATGCCTCTTATTAGTTAGGTGGCCATTCTCTGCAATTGCAATGTAACCGTTCTAATAGGAGAGACTCAAGTCGCTCCGACTTAGAAAAAGGTTCCTGTACTACTTTTGGGGCAACTTCAGGCGACTTGCATTGAATACTATTACAGAAGTTGTTTGCAAGTGGCGCTGAGTCGCCATGCAAGTCGGATCACCTATGTGTGAACCGGCTCTTAGAAATAGATGTAATACTTCTCACAAGCTATAAATACTTCATTTAGATATATTGGATGAATAATGTTCTATTATATGACATCACAAATCACCCATATCCATATGAATTTAGAGTAGTGACAGCATTTCCCGTTATGTAGGTCAGCTCAGGTCTCTGGCTCTTGGCCTGGATAGCAGGTGAGCCGCTGACTAATAGTCACAAGAGGTCAGCGTATTCAGAGCTTTAGGGTCAAGGCTCAGCAGCAATACGCAATCTGTTGATGAGCCTGACACAGTTTTCCAGCTTTGCCGGGTGTCGTCAGCAAGGCTTTCACAATATTTCTGCACATTCATCTTCAAAAGAGTGAAACTAAACATTTGTTTGCAGCAGATGGATTAGATGCCAGCTGTCAATTTGTAACAATTAAAGCAAATCTGTGACCATATTAAACATGTACAGCACCTCGAAAAAGTATTCATACCCCTTGAAATTTTCCATATTTTGTCATGTTACAAAAAACGTAAATGTATTTTATTGGGATTTTATGTGATAGACCAACACAAAGTGGCACATAATTGTGAAGTGGAAGGGAAATGATAATTGGTTTTCTTTTTTTTTTTTTTACAAATAAATATGTGAAAAGTGTGGGGTGGCATTTGTATGGCGCCCCCCTGAGTCAATACATTGTAGAACCGCCTTTCCCTGCAATTACAGCTGCGGGATAAACAGCTCAATCTCAATATTTGCGGATGATACCAAGCTAAGCAGGGCAATAAATTCTCCACAGGATGTGGAACCTTTGCAAGTAGATATGAACAAATTAATGGGGTGGGTAGACAAGTGGCAAATGAGGTTTAACGTGGAAAAATGTAAAATAATGCATTTGGGTACCAAGAATACGAATGCATTCTGGGAGAATCTAGGATGGAAAAAGACCTAGGGGTCCTAGTAGAGAACAGGCTCAGCAGTGGCATGCAATGCCAAGCTGCTGCAAGCAAAGCTAACAAAATGTTGGCATGCATCAAGAAAGGGATAAACTCCAGGGATAAATCAATAATTCTCCCACTATACAAGTCTCTGGTGAGGCCACACCTGGAGTATGCTGTCCAGTTCTGGGCACCGGTCCTCAGGAAGGATGTCCTGGAACTGGAAAGGGTTCAGAGAAGGGCAACAAAGCTAATTAAGGGATTGGAGCACCTTAGTTATGAGGAAAGATTACGAGCACTGAACTTATTCTCTCTGGAGAAGAGACGCTTGAGAGGGGATATGATTTCAATGTACAAATACTGTACTGGTGACCCCAAAATAGGGATAAAACTATACAGCGCAAGGGAGTACACAAAGACACACGGCTATTCATTAAAAATAAAGAAAGGCGGTTTAACCTTAAACTGCGTAGAGGGTTCTTTACTGTAAAAGCAGTGAGGATGTGGAATTCTCTTCCACAAGCAGTGGTTTCTGCTGGGAGTATAGATAATTTCAAAAAACTATTAGATGCACACCTAAGGGACCACAACATTGAGGGATATACAATGTAATACTGACATAAAAACACACACACATAGGTTGGACTTGATGGACTTATGTCTTTTTTCAACCTTGCTGACTATGTAAGTCTTTTTGGGGATGTCTCTACCAGCTTTGCACATCTAGAGAGGGAGATTTTTGCCCATTCTTCTTGGCAGAGCGTCTGTGATCATCAATTTTCAAGTCTTGCCACAGATTCTCAAGTAGATTTAGGTCTGGACTTTGGGCCATTCTAACACATGAATATGCTTTGATCTAAACCATTCCATTGTAGCTCTGGCTTTATGTTTAGGGTCGTTGTCCTGCTGGAAGGTGAACCTGCGCCCAGTCTCAAGTATTTTGCAGACTAACAGGTTTTCTTCTAAGATTGCCTTGTATTTGGCTTCATCCATCTTCTCATAAACTCTGACCAGCTTTCCTGTCCCTCCTGAAGAAAAGCATCCCCACCACATGATGCTGCCACCACCATGTTTCACGGTGGGGATGGTGTGCTCAGGGTGATGTGCAGTGTTAGTTTTCCGCCACACATAGCGCTTTGCTTTTAGGCCATAAAGTTCAATTTTGGTCTCATCTGAGCAGAGCCCCTTGTTTCACATGTTTGCTGTGTCCCCCACATTGCTTCTCACAAACTGAAAACATGCTTTCTTTCAACAATGGCTTTCTTCTTGCTACTCTTCCATAAAGGGCAGATTTGTGGATTGCACAACTAATAGTTGTCCTGTGGACAGATTCTCCCACCTGAGCTGTGGATCTCTGCAGCTCCTCCAGAGTTACCATGGGCCTCTTGGCTGCTTCTCTGATTAATGCTCTCCTTGCCCGGCCTGTCAGTTTAGGTGGACGGCCATGTCTTGGTAGGTTTGCAGTTGTGTCATACTCTTTCCATTTTCGGATGATGGATTGAACAGAGCTCCGTAAAATGTTCAAAGCTTGGGATATTTTTTTTTTATAACCTAGCCCTGCTTTACACTTCTCCACAACTTTATCCCTGAGCTGTCTGGTTTGTTCCTTGGCCTTCATGATGCTGATTGTTCCCTAAGGTTCTCTAACAAACCTCTGAGGGTTTCACAGACCAGCTGTATTTATACTGAGATTAAATTACACACAGGTGAACTCCATTTACTAATTAGGCGACTTCTGAAGGCAATTGGCTCCACTCGATTTAAGTTAGGGGTATCAGAGTAAAGGGGGCTGAATACAAATGCACCCCACACTTTTCACATATTTATTTGTAAAAAATGTTGAAAACCATTTATCATTTTCCTTCCACTTCACAATTATGTGCCACTTTGTGTTGATCTATCACATAAGATCCCATTAAATTCAATTATGTTTTTGGTTGTAATCTTTATGACAAAATGTGGAAAATTTCAAGGCACTGTATATGGGCACACTGGCTGGCAATTCTAAGCACCCGCATGTGATATATACACCCCAGAAATGAGCGCTCTGATAAAAGAACAATGCATCACAGCTGCTGACACTCTGTGTTCCCTCCTACGCCTTTCAAATGGTTCCTGGGCCAGCAAATCACAGTGATAGGCTAATAACAAGGTAGAGGGAGGTGATGAAAAAAAAAAAAACTGAAACTTATAATTGGAGAAACCTGGCGGCTGTCATCCAAAGTAGATTTTTTTTTTTTTTTGTACTTAACTCAGAAAAGAGTTTTACAGTGAGAGGCACAATGTTGGTTGAAGTTCAATCAGAACCAGTGGGTGATGCTGCCCATTGGTTCCAATTCATCCTTCATCATAGCTGTGCCTATCAATGAAGTTATATGATACAGTGGGTGTAGAAAAGAACTACCCCCTTTAAAATAATCAAATGTTGCTGCTTTGCAGCATGGAATGAAGACAGACACAGTTTTTGTTTTACCCAGCTGTAAAAAGATATAACACCAACATGTCTGGGGAAAAAAAAAATCAAAAACAGAATCACTGAGTTGGAAAAAGGATCACCCCCCTTGTATCAGTATTTTGTTGAACCAACTTTAGCTTTAATTACAGCCTTTAGTGTTTAGTCAGTTGGGATTTGTCTCTACTAACTTTGCACTTCTCGACTTTGCAATATTTGCCCACTCTTCTTGCAGAACTGCTCAAGTTCAGTTAAATTTGATGGTGACCGTTTGTAGACTTCAGTCTTCATGTCATTCCACAGGTTTTCAATGGGGTTTAAGTCCTTGATTATTTTCTATACACACTGTAAGTACAAAAAAGTTCTATTGGTTCGTTGCGCAGCACAGCTTTGCTCGAACATGAATCAGGACCAGTGGGTTTTGCTGCCATTGGTTTCCGATTCATCCTGAATCATAGCTGTACCTCTCAATGAATTCATAGACGTTTTATGGTAAGTATAAAAAAAAAAAAAAAAAAAAAAATCAATTTTTTCTTGTTTTTTTTTAGAGGCACAGCTTTGATTGAAAACGAATCAGAACCTGTGGGTTATGCTGCTGATTCATCTTCAATCAAAGCTGTGCCTTTAAAAAAAAAAGCATAAGAAAAAAAAAAACTTACCATAAAATTCTTTGCTCTGATTTCATTGAGAAGCACAGTCAGCATAACCCACTTGTCCTGATTAAAGTGGTTGTCAACAACCACTTTAACCTACAGGTAAGCCTATAATAAGGCTTACCTGTAGGTTCCCTGCATATCTCCTAAACCTGCATGGTTTAGGAGATCTACAGTGTACTGCGATGTGCCAACGTCACCGGGCACATGCGCAGTGAAGAAACGGTCTCCGTGCCATTCCTTCACTGAGATCATGCCACCATTGGCAGCTCATGTGCGGGAGTGATGTCACGCGACGCCGGCCAGTCACATGGCCGGAGATCGCAGCCTCGGAAGGAAAAGGGGCAGAAGATGGACGTGGCCTGGAGTGGGGACATCGCTGGCTTCCAGTGCAGGTAAGTGCCATATAATGGGCTGATATGCGATGCATAGTAGCCCATTATGCTTTTACATTGCAGGGTAATAAAGAGGACGTAAAACCCAGATGGGGTTTACTTCCTCTACATTCCCCTGTAAAGTAGAAGCATAATGGGCTACTATGCATCGCATATTAGCCCATTATGTGCCACTTACCTGCAAACGAAGCCTGGAACGTCCAGCGCTGTCCCCTGTGCTGGTGGCGTCCATCTTTGGCCCCTCTTCCTTCCAGGGACGCGATCTCCGGCTCTGACTGGCCAGAGTCGTGTGACGTCACTCCCGCATTAAGATATAGGGGAACAAAACAGGCCAAATAGACATCAGGAAAATATATGTTCCGGATATATAGTATATATATATTTTAAGAGGTTTTATGTGCCAGGAAGCAGGCATTCTGATCACGTGACCACTGTGATTGGCTGTCACATGATCGGAAAGCTCCCGATCACAAGTATGCATCAGGAGATTTTGGATACCAGTTGGTCTCTGTACTGGGAACGTACCTGTGTACAGTGTTAAAGCCCACCCCCCGAGAGACCATATATATGCATACAGCAGGCAGGAAGAGGTTAAATTAAAATAAACATGTTTATAATTACCTTCTCTGTGCAATGATATTGTACAGAGGGGCCCCTTATATTCTCTCCCGGGGTCTCCTGCTGACGCTGTCTGCTCCACTTTTTCAGTGTCTGCCCCTATAGCAAGCCGTGTGCTATGGGGGTTTGTGTGGGTATGCTCCGGTGTCGGGCTGTGTGAGTCCATAGACACACACACACAGCACAGTTTGGACACTCCCACCACTCCCTCTGCTCTCAGTGAAGCCTGTGAGAGCAAGAGGGTAGAGAAAAGCTACAGATGGGCAGAATGCCAGATCAAGAGGACTCCGGTAAATGTTTAGGGGGGGGGGGGCTGTTGACAGATAGTGGGGTGTTTTTTTTTTTAACCTTAAAGTGGGGCAATGCATTGAGCTCAAAAAACACCCAGACTTTAGAACCAATTGAAAGACCAGTTTTTTTAAGTTCTCTCTACAATTCTGGAACCTCCTTACTGGTCTGTAAAAGTGAAGTTTCACTGACCAACAGGATGGATCAGGTGAGGGGTCAGCCACACTCACTCTGTACAGTATAGTAATACAGAGGGATAACAGATCAGGAATTCCAATCATTACTAGGAATCCCCTCCACAAACATACTTGAGATGTATCATGGTGGCGCCAACTGGCTGCAATACTCACGGACACAGTTATTAGACATTTGTTTTATTCAGTGGTATAAACCAAAGAGAAAAATAGATTTTTTTTTAAATCCAGAAGCGCAGCATACATGGTATATAAACACAGTGTCACACAATCAGATTAATGGGATATAACAACTCAGACACCCCAACTTTCCCTTCTAGACAAGCACATCCTCTTCAGCTATACACAGGTATGAAGAAATATATACAAAGCAATATATATTCATAAGGGTGTATAAAAGTCTTCATTCAGATCCTTACTGTGTAGTTTTATATGGATTTGAATGCAGCGATGTATCCTATATGTCCATAAACACTGTTGTGCTGGGGTCAGTACACCCCCTTAGCGCCTATATGTGTAAACCAAGACAAGAATGCCCAGTCTGTTTTTACACAGTACACGTGTAAAACGTTTAGATCGGTAACACATTTATGGATATGGCCATAAGCACCATCACCACTGTTTGGTGAATTCAGGACTGGGGGGGACATGTAAACATAAACAACGTGTAGGCTGCGGCTCAGGATGGCCTCAGGGCTTGGGCCGAGGTCATTCTGTGACAATGCCTATATTGTTTATATGTCCCCTTGAATAAGTCATTCGGTACGCAGCGGCGGTGCGGGCATGGAATGACCACAGCCTTTAGAATAATTAAAGGCTGAAGTCATTCAGTGCCTTCTCTGCTGCCGCTGCCTACACATTGCTGATGTTTACATCGTCCTCTGGCCTAAAACGTGTCACTCACTAGACAACAACGGGCAGGCACAGAATGACCTCAACCTTCAGTCACTCAGATAGACGAAGGTTCCCAACACATGGTGCTGATCTGCCTCTGTTCAGCAGGGGATCCATGAACAGATGCCCTGTTGAACTGGAGAAGGACAGATGTGTGTTTTTTTTAAATCCATATCCATTCAGCTTGTGTCTGCATCGACAGTGACAGACCCGTGATGGCTCCCTGGGTGGCCGGATGTAAACAGACTTGTGTCCTTTTACATTAGGCTACTTCTAATCCATCACATTTAAGTCTGGGAGAAAAACAGAAAAGGACACACGCCTTTTCCTTTATTTTTCCGGACCTGGACAGACTCAGAGGTAGGCGGGTATAAATGGACATATACATCTGCCTGTCCATAAGCCTACATGGAGCTTCCGATCAGCTACACCTGAAAAACGGATAGACAGACCGGATCAGAAAGTGCGTGTGAAAGGGCTCTGAAGGCTGAGGTCATTTTGCGCAGCTGCTGCCCCCTAGCGAATGACTGGCCCAGGAGGATGTAAACATCAACAATGTGTATGCAGCAGCGGCGGTGGCGCAGAATGACCTCAGCATTGAGTAATTCTGAATGATAGATTTGTACATCGTACGCCTCTCAGCTCTAGATGGACATACGTATGTTTGAGCTGAGATGCACTACAGATCACTTTTTATGCAGGACCCTGCATAGAATTCTACACCCATGTGCATAAGCCCAAAATATGTACATGTCCATAGAGGTGCATACACACTAACCCATATGAGCTAAAAAAAAAGTGCAAGGAGTATGCTAACCTTAGCAACAAGGCGTTTTTATTATTCTGCCCATTATAAACCACTGAATTCAGATTGGACATGAGCTACTTTAGCTCACTGCTCTTTGTACGCGTTAAGAAAAGCCCCATATTTGTGTGTTTACAACAATGTAGTCACATATGAATGCATGGTGTATGTACAGAGAGACAATCAATATGAATAAGTATACATATATCAATAAAAACACTATTTGTTATACACGTATATACATAGGTTAACAATACTATTATACACATGTGCTGGTAATGTACAGACAATATAAAAGAGTGCTATAACTTCTTAAAATGACCTGTCAGCCCTCTGCTGATGAGGACGACTCAAGTAAGTACTTCAACATTTAAGAGGACCTGTCATCCGGTCAGGCAGCCGTTTTGACAGAGTGGGCAGTAATCAACTAGAGAATATTGCGGCACCCCCTGTTTAGGTGACAGGTACACTTAAATTAGTGGTTTTCCCTTTATGAGAACATTAAGCATCTGACAGCGCTAGAAACTGCATAACCATCTTGTAGGTTAAAATGCACTAAAAGGCACCTACTTCCTTCACAGACTGGAGGAGGCCCATTTTTGCACTGAGAATACTGCCTGTGACACTGCTGAGGTATTGCCTGCAAAATGTCCATCTCCGCAGCATAGAAGATGTAGGTGAATGTCCAAAAGCAAGGTTAAAAAATAAAGCAAGGCCTTTAGCTGAGTTCCTGTTTGAGATACATAAAACAAATAGGCTGAATACACATAAAACACCTGCCTTGCTCAAGGTCTGTGTACTGAGCTATATCCACCTGCACATATTGACTCATACACTCTTCTAGTTATTATAGATGGATGATCACCTACGCCTGTGCATGAAAAAGCCAGAAAGCAAAAAACTGTCTGTAACAGACCAATCGGAATTCCTGGTTTTATTCAGGTCAATGTCAGGTTCTGTTTGGCTGATCCCCATAGAAGTCTATAATGCGTATGCGCAGCCAGGACATTGAAAGCTTGCAGCGTTAGATGCAAATAGTAGAGCCGTGGAATTGAGATGTTCATGCATTTATCGGAGGTGATAAGGTTGTTAGGTCAAGGAAAGAGAGCTAAAAACGATAGGAGAGTTGATACTTTAAAAACACCTTTTCAGTTAGAGTAGTAAGAGGTTAGAATCACTGCCCAGGTTTTATTTTTGAGTCACCATTGGGGGAAAAAAAAATCCTTAATTTCCTGTTCCAACCAGAGGACTTATTCTTGGTTGTGGCAACGCACGATACAACACGTGCCACCAGACCTGCTCTATGTGTGGTGCCATTCATCGTGAAGGATACCCTAAAATGTTGTACAATAGAGCCCAATGCACTGCAGCACACAACACATATACCGTGGACTGTAGTGCACTGCATGGTAAAGAAAAGGCTTGCATATTTTTTTTGTCTGTTGTGGTGCATTGGCAGCCCGTTCATAATAAATAGGTTATATTAACGCAATGTACATTAAACGCACCGCAATGAAAAGCGTAAGGTCCCTTTCACACGGGCGCCTCAGTGTAGCTTATTATGCTTGCTCAGTGGGGGATCGTTTTGCTGATCTCCACTGAGCAGACGGATGACAGGCCCGTGTCCGCTCCGCTGTGCAGGGCAGACATGGATGCAGTCCCGCTCTCCTCTATGGGGAAATCAGACGGCAACGGACCGCCTGTCTGTTTCCATCTAGTCTGATCCACCAAAAAAATAGGACCACCATCCGTGCAGGCAGGATTGGATAGGATGGCGGCAGGTGTTAGCGGCCACTCCGTAGGGGTGAATGGAGGGTCCGATCAGGTCCGCCTGAAAAACTGAGAGACAGACCTGATCGGACAGCAGAGGTGAAAGGACCCCAAGTGTGAATGGGCCCAGAAAACAGTAACTCTTCTCTGTTCTAACCGAATCTCAAGTCAAAAAAAGATTTTCCGTAAAAAAAAAAAATTGGTCAAATGGAAAAGTGGGATGTTGTTTTAAACGATCTGCTGAAATCTGTAAATAAAGCCAAATAACACAACCCAAGTGAAAGCTCCTATTGCCTCATGAGCCATGTCAAGGAGGAGTGGTGTTAGGGTCCCATACCAAAGCAAAATCAGTTTGAATAGACTACGCCTATATATACTATATGGCCAAAGTACGAGGACACCCCTCCAAGTTACTCTGAGTTACAGTGTTTCTAGTAAAGGGTACTGGCAATGCTACATCATACAGAAACATGTTAGACAATTGTGCACTTTCCGACCTTGTGACAACAGTTTTGGGTAGGTTCCTCTTCTCTTCCACCATGACTGTGCCACTGAGTATAAAGCCAGCTCCATAAAACATGGTTTGATGAGGAGGAACTCAAGTAGTCCACACAGAGCCCTGACCTCAACCCTACTGAACACTTATGGGATGAGCTGGAACCCAGATTGTGAGCCAGGTCTTCTCATCCACCGGTCGTGCCTGACCTCACTATTGCCCTTCTGGCTGAATGGGCATCAATGCCCCCCAGACATTCCAAAATCTTGCGGAAATCCTTCTAAGAAAAGGGGAGGATCTTAAGGTTTCATATCTCCATTTTAATGGCCATGGTTTTAGAAGGGGATGTCCAACAAGCTCATATATGTGTGATGGTAAGAGGTCCACAAACTTTTGGCCATATAGTGTATAAACAGGTTAAGGGAATTTTTCACCTCCAATAATTTCTGAAATGTTGCTTTTTCTCATAGCACCTAACTTTAGTTTCCATCCCTTTCTGCCTCTATAACAATGCGGACAAAAGGGGTAAATCTCCCTAGAGGAAACACAGAAAGCAGTAAAAGCCTGACAGAGGTTCTAAACCCTTACCACTTTACCCAAAACCGAAAAGTTTTTGCTAGAGATACACTTTAGAGGTGAACAACACAACAACATGCTAAAGAAATAATTAAATACAATCTGTTTTTCATTACATACCTAAAGCTGGATCTAGTGACATCATTACTGGGTCTCTGTGCTTTTCTATGCAATGCAAAAACGGATCATGACTGGTGAGAGGGTCCGGCAGGGTGCTGTACATGGCTTCCTAAAAACATCACAGTGCCTTGCCTCAGTATTTCTCTCAAGAGCCCTCAGCCCTGAAACCACCAGTTGGTTGGAACTTAGATGTTATACAAATTTCAAAATGCCTTGATGGGTGGATGCCAGGTTTGTCAGGCAGGCCACCCTCAGTAACACACATGTGAGGCTGAATCAAAATCCAATGAATGAAAGGGATTGGTCAGGGAGAGCTAAACTGAGGAGAAAAGCACTACTAGATGTCCTCCAGCCAAGAAATGAGGCATGACTCAAACTTGCTGCAGCTTTTAATGCACAAGGTTAGAAGCTCACAGTGTGCAGTGAAACCGGAGTAAGCTATTTCAATATGGGAGAGTAGCCTGTACAACTGTGCAAGACTGAAGGGAAGGCTGGAGTTTTTTTTATTCCCTAGCCATGCTACAAGACAGTTTTTCTTAAAAGCCCAGCTAAATACATCTGGTCTTAGCATGGTCATAAAAATATTAACTGCATAAAACTTAGAAACCTTATAAATAAAAAACTGTACTTTTTTGTTTGATAAAAGTATAAACTTGAGGAAAACAAGACACAGAACATACACATATATATAAATACAGAGAGGGAATGTAAAATGATAAATACAGATGGACAACGAGAACCCAAAAGATATATACATGTCACATAGAATAAACGCACACAGCCAACATTAAGATATTACCGCTAAAAGTCTGCTGTCAAACATGTGGGCAGTTGTTCTGTAATGTGGACTGATATTCAAGCAGTGGAGGCAGCCATGTTGGAATGTGAACCATACGTCACATCAACAAGCCAGGGGAGGAAGCCATGGTGTGGAAAAGAGGGACTTTCATAGCGATGGTGGTACTTAGGCTGGCCATACATGGAGCAATTTTTTTTCCTGCAACCCAAAGAAATTAGCTTGATCCCCCCAATCAACACATCCAGTGTTGATAAGGGGAATCCCCCCTCCAGCAGAGCTATTGTGTTTTCCTACTGGGAGAACACAGTGATTATTGCTACCACCATAACCACCGGCAATAATTGCATGTAAAAATCCAACATGCTTGTTGTACCCAATTCGATCGATGGGTACAATCAGCCTGCCCACAGATGGTTCGAATCTCGGCCAGTCCCTGTTGAACCGCCCAAGATTCAAACTATCTATGGCTGGCTTTACATAAAAGGTCAAGTATAAATGTGCCAACAACACTACCATGGTGGGCTGGATTTACTGAAATGCTGAAGGAAGAAAGGAGAGACATCTGCATTGCTCACAATGTCAAGTCAAATATTCTGTGCTTTCCTTATTCTTCCTCTCATACTGTATTAGGGCTCATGCACACAAAGGAATTTGTTCATACAAGCCTTTTTGGGCACCTGGGTTACACCCAGTCAAAATCAATGATAATCAAAATACATGGCAGATGGACGTTGTTCCAAGCGATATTTGTATGTGCTAAAGGACTTATGCCCAGATTGCAGGAGCTCTGTGCCCAGGTATGTGCCAGTTTGCATTAGGCTCTATAGGGGAGCACTGCTTGAACAGCGCCACAACACCACCTCCTTAGGTTGATTTTGACAGGTTTCTCACAGCGAGCTCTACGCTGTACCTGTGCCTTCTGA
>BLSH010485638.1:141448-163530 GCA_018402905.1 Glandirana rugosa | reverse complement strand
AACGAAAGTTAATTCACGTCTTATATATATATATATATATATTTGACCCTAAATCATTATAGTTTATAGACTGAGGATGGGGAATTGGGAGAGGAAGTGACAGAATCCCCTCCCCCTTCCCCCTGGGGGGACAACAATAAAGACCTGAAAGAGGTTCCAACCCTTCTGCACTTAATTGAAAGCAACAATAAAAAATCAGATGTTTACTGAAATCAGATAAATATACATGTTGAATGAAGTGTGTACTGACCCAGCAGCCGACAGTGTTTCAAAGCCCAGCAATAGGCATAGAAACATTCTTCAAGAGCTCTTGGGAAAGGAGCCTCTGGGGCAAGAGAGTAGTCCACAGACAAGATGGGCGCCTCAAGCTCCTGAGCCCAAATCTTCAGGTAGGGTTCATGCGACTTGGAGGTCTGGGCTACAAACCCCCCGCCGTGGAAATGGATGATCAGGTCTGGAGAGAGAGGGGCCGGGCGAGATCGGAGACGAAGGTCAAGGCTCAGAGGACCTTCAGATTTTGCGAAGGCGTTAAGTTCCTCACTCTCCTGAAATAAACATGAGTGTGTTAAAAGTATTGTCACAATTCAGATGATGGTATAGATTTGGATTAAGATGTATCTTTTTCTTATGTTTTCAGATGGGCTGTGTAGGGAACACTTAACATCCTAACATGCGTGTTTACTGACTTAGAAACAGAGGATTATTGAAGATGGAGTTACTACTGAATATAAACATCTGTAGGATGGGGATGCCTGCTACCGAATCATTGCCAGCATGGAAACTACAGGGAAGGCTGCTTGTGTCTTTTTCAAAATGCATGAAAATGTGAGATGGTTAGTAAATCGTTTTGTGTGTTAATGATTTTAACGATAGATATATATATCAGCGGTGTGACTGGGATAAGGTGGCGGGCAATTTGGCACCAACAGACACTATCTGGGAGGATCACTAACTGACATTATCATCGCTAGTAACACTAATACAGTGATCAGTGATAATACTATACACTGTACTAATGAATCTGGCTGGAAAGGGGATAACATCTAGGGGCAATCTAGGGGTTAATTGTGTGCCTAATAATGTGTACTGCTTTTAGTTTACTACCTAGCTGTTTTTTTTAAATCAAAAAACTCTGTGTGCGATTGGCCACAGCTAATCAGCTGACATCAGGCAAAATCATTATCTGAAATCAGCTGTCAAATTCGTACTGTGCCCAATCAAAGCATGGGTTGGTAGAGGGCACACACGTGTGCCCCAAACCCGGAAGCAAGCTGGCAACGTACAGGTACATTGTCCGGCCTGCCTGTGCCGACTGCCTGCCCGCAGTAAATCTAATGTGGAAGGGAGGCAAGTAGCTAAAGATCAACTGTACCTCTAGCAAAAGCTAAACGGTTAAAATCAGTGCTGAAAATATTAATAGTAAAAAAAGTAAACTTGCAAAGACATTTTTGTTTTGGTTAAGAGAGGACCATCGCTCTCTCTGTGTGGAAGCAGTGGTTTCTCTGCAGCAGTCCATGTGAGACTTTGCAAGTTTATTATTTTCAGTACACTGTGTTTAGCTGTTTTGTTTATGCAGAACATACAGTTTGGCTTTAACATCAGTATTCCACACTACCAGTAATTTCATGTTCAAGGCTGTCAGGAGATGATGCGCAGTCACTGACCTGGCCCTCGCGCAGCTGGTAAGAGATAAGACGCATGTTAACAGGACCCGGTCCACTATGAGCTACAGGAGGGCTGATGGGGACGGTGAGCTGAGGATCAGAGGACAGCGGCATCTCCAGAGGTTCAGGAGGCACAGAAAGGGTCTTGTTGATGCGGACTGTTGTGGCTATTCCAACCAAAGACTGCGATAAAAAAGGAAAAATTCTATGAAAAAACAGCTGCACATTTAAAAAAAACAAAAACAAAAAAATCCACAAAACATAAAAACTGAAATAGTAAATACATTAAGTATTATACTGCTTCTAGATTTTACTCACTTATAGAACTTTAAAAGCTACTTTTGTCTTATCAGAGCTCACTGATGCACAATATGGATTTCGGATTCCTCTTTAGCCCATATCTAGCCCATTCAAAAAGTAGGGATGCACCGATATATTGTCAAATCGCATGACAAGTCGCAGCTTATTGCCGACAATGGCATTGTTCCAATTGGTGTGACGCCAACTTTGCAGCACAGCACCGATTTGCAAAAGTAGTTCCTGCACTAATTTTGCAGATTCTGAGTGCGACTTCAATAGACATCTGAGCATGAAGCCACACAGAGGTCTTACAAGTAGCACCCGCAATCGCATTGACCTGCTACTTTGAAATCGCGATACTGCAAGTGAAGTAGCACGATTTCAAAGTAGAATCAATGTGAAGCAGCTCTTAAACATTATTTTTTACTCACTGTAAGCAATTCCATCTCTGTGATGTTCCAAAAAGACTTCCAGAAGTTCACATCCAGGTTTTGCGTTATCCTTTCATAATCTGCTCCTCGTAGCTCCGGGTCAATGGCGTATCTTCCACTTATGAAGAAGGAGCTGGCGGCTACACCTGCATAGAAGGACAAGTTAAAACTCAGTCTGCTGCCTGCTGGGGACACATGCTGCAATATAGCCAGTTACATGAAATCATCTGCCAGATGCGGTATTACTCCCAGTTATAGTTCTAATAGGTCGTTGTACAGGGTGATAAATCCAGCCACTCACTGACTGCAGCAGGACTGCAGATGGTCACCTTCCACCCAAACTAATAAGCTTCAGGCTGAATTCACACCATAGCGGTGCAAATTCCAGCCTGTTTGCCTATGAGAAAGACCTGCGGCTCCTGTCCGTTTTCACAGCGCAGCAGCTGCCCGCGGAGGGAGGTGCAGTGAGGAGGGGGAAAAATCCTTGTTCAGTGCGGAACACATCTAAGTGTCAGATGCGCTCCCATTGAACATAATGGGCTGGGAATTCACACCGCATTGCACAGAAAACGCACGTGATTGTTGGTAGAGAGGCTGTTATGCCAGAAAGTAAAATGGAGATCTCATGTTCTGCTAAGCAGAAACATGGATCTCTGTTTTCCTTTAGTCAAAGCACTCACCCAACAGTTAGAAGGCACACATAGGGAACACATTTAACCCTTTGATTGCCTCTGATGTTAACCCCTTCCCTGCCAGTGTCATTTATACAGCGTCAGTGCATTTGATTAGAACTCATCACTGTATTGGTGTCACTGGTCCCCAAAAAGTGTCACTTAGTGTCCAATTTGTGCACTGCAATGTCACAGTCCTGCTAAAAATTAAAAAATAAAATAAATAAAAAAAAGTACCTAAATCTATCCCATAGTTTGTAGAAGCTATAACAGAATACATATTGGCCTAAATTTATGAAGAAATTAGATTTTTTTTTACATTTTTTTTTATTGGAAATGTTGTATAGCAGACAGTAAGTTTTTTCAAAATTGTTGGTCTTTTTATAGCACACAAAAAAAAACTGCAGAGGTGATCAAATACCACCAAAAGAAAGCTATTTGTGGGAAAAAAAGGACACAAAATTTGGGTACAGTGTTGCACTACCGCGCAATTGTCAGTTAAAATAACGCAGTTACGTATAGCAAAAAACTTTTCGGAGCTGAAGTGGTTAAAGGGTAAAGTTGTGGCATTTGCTTAACACTGGTGAGCGCTTGGGAGTCCAGTGTACAGGAACCTGCAGCCACAAGGAATGTGACAGTGTGCGATCCCGCTCATCATTGTCCACCCACAACTAAAATATCATTAGACGGAATATCCCTTAAAAGCATAAAAACAAAGGAAGCAGAGTAATCTACAATCAGTTGCTTTCTACACGGTGCACACTTACCATAGTAGGCTGCAAGAGCTCCCTCGGCTGTCAGTGAGAGCATAGTGAGGAGGAAGAGGGGAAACCATCACATTACAGCAAACATGGCGCCCTCCTCTCACACACATACATGCATTGTACATACATTGTAAAGGGATTCACGCAACTGACATGCAGTAACACCCAACAGGAAACCCGATGCAACCAAGATCATATTTTATTCATAGATGCATTTGGTGTTCAATGAATAGGCTTTTTGTAATAAACATTGCACTGAATATTACCAATAATCTAAATTTTCAGATAATCTACAATAATACCACCAAACCAACCGCAGGCTAAACAATTTGAACAAGCCCTTGGAAACAAACAAGCAAAGTGTGTTTATGATCAAAGTAGTCTCATGCTGAAAATGCAATGTGACCTTTAGCTGTAGGGCTCATCTCTGCTCTGGCAGACAGAGGAAATAGGCTACTGACCTAATATATCATATGCAGCCAAAAAACTTGCCTCACCGAAGGTGGTGGTCTGTTAACTTTATAGACCGCTAAACCATCATATGCATCAACTGAAACATCCACTGTCCCAACACACAATTTTAGTTTCAGGTACTAATATGTTGGGGAGGTGACCGCATTTAGGAACCTCGAGATGTATTCTTATGCACAGCTGCAATTAAAGTGTTTGTTAAGCTAAAAAAAAAAAAAAAACAGATCTTGTTCCCTTAAAGCATGTTATACAGCAGAGTGCTTGTGCTGTGTAATTTGGCCCCTTCTACTGGCTGATCCTGCCTGGCTATACCCTCCCCCCTGTTAAGTGACCACGGTGTATCATGTCTACTGAGCCCTGACACCATGGTCAGTTTACGTGCCTCCGTCATCCGCAATTCTGCTCTGTTCTCCCCCCCCCCCACGGTCGTGTCTGTGCTGGCCCCCTCCCCTCTCGCTGCTGGAAAAACTACTAAAAATACCTGACATCTCCTCTGTAACATAACAATATGTGCCCGTGTGCCTGTGCTACATAAAAAAATATGCTGATCTGTACCTATATCAAAGATGCTCCCGGTGCTCACGCGACTCCTCGGTTCTCTCTCACCTCTCTTCCCCTCCTTCCCGGCTGACATCATCGGGAGTGCTCAGCCCCGTCGACTGGAGCTGTCAGCCAGGCAGAGGAAAGAGCCAAAGAGTCATGTGAGCGCTGGAAGACGCTCTGATATAGGTACAGATCTGAATATTTTTTATACAACACAGGCACAGGGACACATATTGTTATGTTACAGAGGGTATGGGAGGATCCCACCCACAACCAATATACCCCACGGGTTGGTCAGTCGACCGGGTCTGCAAATAAACATCAGTTGGTCAATGAGCCCCGCACTTACCCGCAGACAGCACTTCCCGCCGGGTGGCGGCTTTGTCCCCTTCCGTCTCCGGCGGCCTCCACGTCCCCTCCCTCCTCTTCGTGGTCCAATAGGATCGCTTGTCATTTTGACCAATTGGGAAACAGGTCTTGGGTCCCGCTTCCTGACCGTCGGGGAGGAGATGCAGTGTAATAGCGAATATTTATTCGCTATTGTTACACAACTGGGTGGGCTCACAGCGCAGTGCTCTGCGCCCCAAGCCCACCCTTTTTTGAAGCCTATTAGATCATTTTTGTCTAGGGGTTTTGAAGGGTGGAGATATACTAACCTAATCTGCCGATCCTACGAGCACGAGACCAGTCCCCCCTGCTCCTGCTCCCCGCATCTTGTGCATGGACTGTGCCTGATGTCATCACACCCATAGACCAGTTCTGGATTTGAAGATAACAGCAGCAACAGTCCACCGCTGGACGTGGGGGAGTGCTGTTTTCCAGGGGATCAAAGGATTGGGTAAGTATAGCCTTTCTGTGCGCGCCCGGACAAAACAAGCAGTTACCCTATGCAGTGGGGTACAGCCAGGCTGCATGGGAAAACTTTTTTTCCTTGGAGTTCTGCTTTATTTTAACAGTAGCTGGAAACAGCCTTGGCCTAGGCAACAGTAGGCATCAGAAGATAGCAGTCCTATAGGACTGTAGCTATCTTAGGCACATTTTAAGCTAATTCATGGGCATCTGAGATCAGGTTGAGGTCAGATTGCATACATGTTGCTTGATAAGATCCAATTCAAAATTCAAACTCTGCATCCTGCAAATTGATTCAAAAATGCTTCACAAACCGATGCCAGAAGCAAGCATAAACAGCTGTGTACACTGGCCATTGGCATAGGCGACGGGTGTTATTGTCAAAAACTACGTTTGCTATTCAAAACAAGGTGTCATTTGACCGGCTTCGCCTACAGTTTAATAGTATATTATGCATCTAAAGAAACACGGTGCAATGCAACATAAAAGCTGATCAAACACAGCCTCTGAACGGTCATCTAATGCTCATTTAGGGCCGGTTCACACTAAATGCAGTGCAAATTCGCTGCAAATTCTTACCGCATCCACATCGCAATCTGTTCATGTAAACTGACTGCGGAATGTAAGTTAAAGTGGAGTTCCACCGTTGTGTAGCTGCTGACATTTAACAATCGGACGCTCACCTGTCCCAGGCTTCAGCGATGCGGTCACCCGAGGGCTCGCTCTTCTCACCCTCCCCTTGGCGGCGTCAGGATCACAAGTGTGGGCACCCGGCTTTGGCTTCAAGGCCGGACGCGCACTGCGCATGCGCGAGTTGTGCTGCGCCTTGTGAATGGCCGACGTATTTCAGGGACCTGTGACGTGTCCCAGAAGATCACTGAGGGGGGTGGGGGGTCTTGGAGGTGAACTTCCTTCCAGAGCCGCGGCTCTAGAAGAGGACCTGGGACTCTGAAAACAGGGTCCCCAGTCCCTCCCCAAAAAAATGACATGCCAATTGTGGCATGTCAGGGGGTCACCTTTCTTTAAAGCGAAAGTTCCACTTTTGGGTGGAACTACTTTAAGTGAACGACACCCCGCAATCAGTTTGTGAAAGGCAGCACGATTGGCAGAATCAGACTGCACCCCTGCGATCAGATTCCAGTGCGGACAAAAAAGGGTCCTGCACGAGTTTGGTCCGAATGCAATGTAAATTCAGCCATACAGTTTGCATGGCTGAATTTGCATCGCACAGACATCACATGTGCTCTGCACAGCAATGTCTAGCAGCGCACTAGTGTGAACCGGCCCTTAAAATATTTTGCTGACTTGTGTATGGAAATACATGTTAGGCCTCTTTCACACGATAAACCCGCTGGGATCCGCCTGTCCATTAATCAGGCGGATCCGAGTGGGCCACCCATAGACCTCTATGGGTAGGCGGATGTCAGCAGAGATGTGTCCGCTGACACCTGTCTGCCATTCAATCCGTTAAAACAGACGTATGGGCGATACGTTCACCATCCATCCAACGGATCGGATCAGGATGGGATCGGATGGTAAACGGATAGGTGGATCCGTTTTCATCCGATCTCTCATAGAGAACAACGGGTATCTGACAGAGAGCAGAGACTGACCTGTCATCTGCCGGGTCAGCGGAGATCAACGGAGCGATCTCCCGCTGAGCGGATCCACCCTGTGTGAACGGGGCCTTAGGGCTGGTTCACACTGCCATGACTTGCGCTCGAATTTTGTCACCCCAAGTCGCTTGACATCAGAAATCCCATTGAGATGAATGGGAGCCGTCTTAATGTACACCAATGAAGTCGCTCTGACTTCAGAAAAGGTTCCTGTACTACTTCAAGGCAACTTCAATCCAACTTGTGTCCATAGAATTCAATGGAATTCGCCTCCAAGTCGGATCCCCATCTATACAGAAGCGACTTTACAGGAATACAAATAATTTATACAGGTACTCCCCACAAATTACCCAGGCAACCCCCACCCTCCCTTCTCTGATTAGCCACAGGCAAAGTCGCCTGGCATGGAGGTCGCTTTGTAAGTCGCCCAAAGTCACGCTGAAGTCACCTTGAAGAAGCGCTTAAATCGCCTAGCAAAGTCACCCCTTAAGTCGGATCGCCCCTGTGTGAACCGGCCATTAAATGCAAAAAAATAACACCTGTTGACATGAGCCCTAACTATTGTATCGGACATGCACAGGCAAGTCCCTACAATGCAAACCAGCAACTGGATGAGGTTTCAAAGTGCTCACCACGAGAGGGCACTGATTACCACAACATACCTTATAATGACAGCAGATGGAATGGATTAACACCACAATTTACATGCATGCAATGCGTTGTAAATTTTTACAAAAATGTTTACTTTTCTTGGAAAAAGAGGAACTTGGAAAGATATTAAAAAAAGAAAAACACGCATTTAAAAGAGCTGTGGTTTGCGGACTCTCACTACTTACTTATTCCAGATTCATGACGCTTGTAATTCTCCCCAAATGACACCAAACCAATAGAGATAGTCTGCAGGAACGGGCGGATGGAAGGAGTGAACTGCAAACAGAAAACAGACAATGGGGATTAAACAGGCAGGTCACTTGAAAACAGGAACAAAGATTAAAAATCACAATGAGACCGAAATCCGGCACAAAGGTTACAGGCTACAAAAGAAGCAGCAAGGGTCATATCAATAGGATGTAAACCTAAGGCAACAGGTCAGTATACACAAACATCTGTGATATAAAGGAGGTTATACCTGATGTAATCCCATCAACTCTAAAAGAAAAATGAAAAGACGCCAAGTTAAAATGAAAAGACTGCGCCCCGTTCTTATATAACTCACTTTCGAAATTATATTACAAAAAATTGAGTTGTAAATCCAATACAGCTTCAAGCTAGCAGATGTTTCTTATTACAGGAACAAGGATTTTTACAATTAAGAAAATATATATATATATATCTATACATATACGACAGAGGGCAAAGGAGTAGTCTCCAGCTCCCTGCAGATGATCTTTTCCCTGTTGCTGACAGCATATCTTGCTCTGCGCTGCGACTGTGTAGGGGGCTATCTCAATAGAGAGGGCTTTGCTTCCTCGTGTCTAAGCTGCCCCCTGATGTTAGCTGGAGAGACAGATAAAGCACAGATCCACAGAATGAAAACTAAGTAGAAGCAGGGAGATCCTTGCACTAGAGATCCTCAGGTATAGTTTCCTCTCCAGCAAGGTGAACAGTGAGCGGCACTAGTACTAACATCACCAAATCCTACCCTAAATCTGGCAAGACTAATAGCCAGAGGAAGCAGTGCATTAGGTGACGTCCCACTGCAGATATGCAGCTATGAGCTTCAATGCATGGGAATGCCTAGGCACAGAAAGTATATTACTTTTATTTTTATTAAACAAACATGTAATACTTACCTGCTCTGTGTAATGGTTTTGCACAGAGCAGCCCCGATCCTCCTCTCCTAGGGCCCCTGCCGGCGCTCCTGGCTCCTCCCTCCTTGGTAAGAGGGGTACCTGTGCAGGCTTGCTCCCAAGCTCCACTGGCTGCGTCCATTGACACAAATAGCGGGGCTTTGCCCCACCCCCTGCACCATAAGATTTGACTGACAGCAGCAAGAGCCAATGGCTCCCACTGCTTTCAGTCTGCCCTGTGAGGAGGGAGAGAGTGGAGAGAGAGCACTGGATTGTGATCAGGCCCAGGCAAGTATAAGGGGGGCCCGAGGGGGTCCTTATTACAAAAGGTTTTTCTTTTTTACCTAATTGGAGAGAATTCTTTCGGCCCTTTTCACATAGGCGCCTCCGTTAAGTGGAATCTGCTTGTTCAGAAGGGGATTTCTCCGCTGATCCCCGCTGAACAGGTGGATGACAAGTCAGTGTCCGATCCGCTGTGCAGAGCTGGCATGGACATAGCCCCCCCTCTCCTCTATGGGGCAATTGGATGGAAATGGCCCACCTTTGTTTCCATCCGACCCGCCAGATGGATGGGGAATAGGACCCTGTCTGTTTTTGGTGGACATGATCGGATCGCATGGTGGCGGGTGTCAGGGGAGATGTGTATGGTCACATCCGCTGCTCCATAGAAGAGATTGGAGGGCCCGATCAGATCCGCCTGAAAAATCTACTGGCAGACCTGATTGGATAGTCTGTATGAAAAATGGGACCTTAAAAAGTAAAAAAAAAAAAAGTAAGGCTTTAGAACCACTTTAAAAAGGTAGGTAAAAAGCCGACTGTCTGCTCTAAAAAACAGTACCGGGGTGATGCCTGGAGCTGCAAGCATCACTCCGGTACAACCCCTTTGATGCCAATGACGTACAGGTATGTGATTGTCAACTGACAAGTGCACGGTCATGCAACACTGTACCCAATCAAAGTTTACATATATTTTTTCACACAAATAGAGCTTTCTTTTGGTGGTATTTGATCACCACTGCGTTTTTTATTCTTTATTTTGTAAGCGAAATAGAATATTGTGGAAAAAACAAAACAAAACAAAAAATAAACAAAAAAAAAAAAAAAAAAAAAACACACAATATTGTTTACTTTCTGCTATAAAACCTATCCAATAAAAAAAATGTAAAAATCAAATTTCTTCATAAAATTGAGGCCAATATGTATGCTGCTACATCTTTTTGGTAAAAAGATCCCAATAAGCGTATATTGATTGGTTTTTGCAGAAGTTATAGTGTCTACAATCTATGGGATTTTATATACTGGAATGTTTTTGTTTTTCCCATTTTTTGTTTTTTTTACTAGTAATGGCAGTGATCTGCGACTTATAGCAGGACTGCGATAGTATGGCAGGCAATCTGACACTAACACTTTGTGGGAACCAATGACATGAATGCAGTGATCAGTGCTAATAACATGCACTGTCACTGTACGAATAAAGTTGACAGGGAAGGGGTTAATATCTAGGGGCGAACAATGTCTAACAGTGCTTGATGCATTCACTGTGTGCCGTTTTTACTAAGGGATGTGTCGGTTTTGATTCCCTGCTTTGCAGGGAAAAAAAGAAAACAAAAAAGGGCACATGACCGCTGTCAGGACAGAACTCTGTGTTGTTTACATTCACAGAGCTCTGTCCTGTCATCCTCTTTGGCAATCAGCAGGTCCCGCTCGGCAACCATTGGCTTGTGCCCCCTACCCGGAAGAGCCATTAAAGCAAGATTGCCAGTGCACAGGATAAAAGAACAATATAAGATAATGGATAATTACAAAGTCAACAGGAGTAATAAAAAACAACTAAAATACAATTAATTCATGTAAAAGTCAATATACAAGTCCATACAAGATCAGATGGCCTGTCAAACGCAGGCTGCAGGAGAAAATATATACAATGATGGCAATCTCCTCTCTGGAGTGAAGTCAGCTCTGTAAATGGCACAAAAGAAAACAGAAGAGCGCCTCTAAGTGTAATATTTATTAGTAAGGATGAACCGAATGTGCCCGAGCCCCCCAGGAAGTGAACCCTGCACTGCACTAATCACAGGCAGTGAGACATTTCCTGATACGCAGCTGCAGCGATCGAGGAAATGTCTCACTGCCTGTCATTAGCACAGTGCAGGGTTCACTTCCTGGCGGGCTCGAGCCCATCCTGATTTATTAGTGTATAAACATTCCAGCAATATCAACTCACATAGGATAAAGGAAGATCGGTTCATCTATGGGTGACTGTCAAGGAAAGGTGCGTCTCCTGGATGGTGCTAAGTGGGGGTATGACCGGGAGATGTACGGGGTGTAGACGGGCAAATCCGAGTCGTTTCCGGGTATGAAGAAAACAGAGAGGCTTGGAGCGCAACACCATACGGCGTGTAATGTCACCAAGAAAGGGGAGAAAGCACAACGCCTTTCAGAGCATGCGCTCTCCTTTTTCAAGTGATATGGGGATAGGGGAGAGCCGTATTTAAATACTGGGAACAATAACAAATGATTGGTCATTTAAACAAAGTAACAGCATAGATATGGGACTAATCAGACTATGGTGACTGCTTTTTGAGGTGTAACAATAAACAATGATAAAGATTACAACGTATATATGCATATATGTGTGTATGCCAGAATAGAGGGAGAAAGGAACTGAACTCCCACGTATGCTAATTTAAGAGGAAGTAAACCCAGATTGGGTTTACTTTCCTCTACATTCCCCTTTAAAGTAGAATCATAATGGGCTACAATGCATCACATTGTAGCCCATTATGGGCCACTTACCTGCAAACGAAGCCTGCGGCATCCAGCGATGTCCGTGCTCCAGGACGCATCCATCTTCTGCCCCTCTTCCTTCCGGGGCCGCGACTCCGGCGATGTGACTGGCTGGAGGCGCGGGAGCCGCCATTCACTGGCTGGAGGCACGGTCGCAGTGGGGGAACCGCATGGAGGCCGTTTCTTCTTGACGTCGGCACATCTCTTACACTCCACATCTCCTGAACCGTACAGGTTTAGGAGATATGCAAGGCACCTACAGGTAAGCCTTATTGTAGGCTTACCTGTAGGTTAAAGTGGTTGTCACAAGTTGACAACCACTTTAAACAAGTCTATCAACCAAACCAGCTGTAGTTGTGATTGGGGACGTATTCATACACATTACAACACAGGTGTCAAACACAAGGCCCGGGGGCCAAATCCGGCCCTCCGGGTCATTTCATGTGGCCCTCACACCTTTCCTGCAGCACTCCCCTCATCTCCACCACCCCCTGTCTCAACAGTCGGCCGCAGAGTGGAGGACAGAACTCCTTCAGATCCTGCTCCACAACCGGCCCTTCCAGGGCGACCATAATGCTGATACGGCCCACGATGAAATCAAGTTTGACACCTCTGCATTACAAGATTCATACTGGGTAATATATATATAGACTAAAAAAAAAAAGCAAATACATACACGACAATTCATAACTGGTGGGATTCTAAGAAATATGTGTGTATGTGTATATATTATATACATATATCCGTGTAACAGGGATATGCAATTAGCGGACCTCCAGCTGTTGCAGAACTACAAGTCCCATGAGGCATAGCAAGACTCTGACAGCTACAAGCATGACACCCAGAGGCAGAGCCTTGCTATACCTCATGGGACTTGTAGTTCTGCAACAGCTGGAGGTCCGCTAATTGCATATCCTTGCTATGCCTCATGGGACTTGTAGTTCTGCAACAGCTGGAGGTCCGCTAATTGCATATCCTTATAGATCAATCAAAAATTATATTTAAAAAAATTATATAATTTTTTTGTGCATAAAAAAAAAAAAATTGTATGCTTTGGCGCTCCAAGCCTCTCTGTTTTTTTCATACCCAGAAACGACTCGGATTTCCCGGTCATAACGCCGCTTGGCACCATCCAGGATTACAGCGCCGGAGACGCACCTTTCCTTGGCAGTCACCCATAGATGAGCCGATCTTCCTTTATCCTATGTGAGTTGATATTGCTGGAATGTTTATGCACTGATAAATATTACACTTAGAGAAGGTCTTCTGTTTTCGGAAGAGCCATTAGATAGGTGATCTAGCTCAGGAGAGCGGCTCTACATGAGGCATTCGGCAAGTGGTTAATAATCCTTTGTATTGCTGCATGCCTAGACAATACACTCATGTTCAGTAATATGGTCCTAATACAGGGATACTGAGAGTGACCATGGCCTAGTCAGAAACGTAAAGAGATGAAGAGTCATACAGCTGGATGAACTTCAGAAAATCTGTGTCCTATCTTATCTCTGTCACTGATAACACATTGTGATGTCATTGTCACACATACTGAGAGAAGATCAAGGTACCCTGTAAGGTCAGGGACAAATGCCCCGCACTGCCAGGAACAGGAAAAACTGCAATGGAAAGTACCATAACAGTAAACGTAAAGTGTAGAAATCACAGTGGGTAAAAAAAAAAAAAAAAACAAGACACAAGGTAAACTAAAAATGGTACAAATTGTCCATAACAAATTGGGAAAAAAAAAAAAAAAAAAAAAAGGAACTATATTTGAGCCACTTAATAGTAAATAAAATTAGGCAATTGAAATTTGGTGGCTACAGATATACATGTTGCTAATGGTTACATTCTTTTTCCCCTGGAACTTTTGTTACTCCATCTCAAAGTGTTAAAAAAAAAAAAAAAAATCAGGAACAGCATTGCAAAATGAAAAAAAAAAACAAGGATTAGGACCTCGGACCTCACCTGAAAACCCATGCAGCGTCCATAGAAGCAGCCTTTGTGCATGGTGCTGTATTCCCGCAGGAACTCTTCGGACAGACCTCGCTCTTGCCGGAAGAAGAGATCCCCATGGCTGTTGGCGGTAAGCAGCCTCTGTGCGAAACAGAGCAGTGCCCGGAGCTGGGTGAGAGCGGCACCATACGCTTCTAGTTCTGCGCAGTTGTGGGCGGCTCGGAAGAAGAGGCTGTGGCGGCTGGCTGTGATGTAGCGGCACTTGTGCAGGATGTGCTGGGTACAGGAAAGTACCACCTTCAGTAGGCTTCGGTATCCATTAGCTGGAGTGTCGGCGTCTAGGTCAAAAAGTGGGCAAACTGCAGCCAGGGCACGGATGGACGGTTCAACTCCATGTGCCTGTTCTTGGATCCGGGCGAAGGCTTGCACCAAGCGAGAGCCCACCTCAGTTTTAGACTCTCCAAAGTGCTTAATGTTATCCTGGCACAGGGTGTCCACGGCCTGGAACAGGGGACGGGGGTCCATCTGCTCGGGAGGCACGAGCGCCACGCCTAAAATTAAAAAAAAATCAAAAAACAGATAAAGCTCATTATCCGATACCACAGGACACACGTTCTAAGACAAGCACAACTACGGGTCAAGAAAGGTTCCCAGATGGCAAAGTATCACCATATCTTCTAAGCAACAGAATCTTCTACATTTTTATATAGAAATATTAAAATACACATTCTCTAATACGAAGAAAAAAGCAATTTTGATAAATGAAGCACCTTTGCCAAATTACGGCTAAAAATTAGAGGACAACTCAGTTCATTGGAGTTCCGTTCTTTAATTTATGAAGATTTTAATGATTGACCCTTCCACGGCCTTCAATGGAATTCATGTGGAGGAGCTACACAGGTTTTCAATGAGAAATCAAACACAATAATGGTGCTGAAAGAATAATACACATATATAAGAAGGACGTGTGGCTGTCCATTTGATCCTATATGCCAGGGTGGTAGGTATAATCCTAGACCCAGACTTCTCCTTTGTACCCAACATCAAATCACTGGCTAAATCTTGCCACCTTAACTTCAACATTTCTAGAATTTGCCCCTTCCTGACTAACTACACTACAAAACAACGTATTCACTCCTTGGTCATCTATTGCCTTAACTACTGTAAATCCCTCCTTACCGGCCTACCTTTACACAGGCTATCCCCCCTTCAGTCTATTATGAATGCTGCTAGACTTATACACCTTACTAACTGATTTGCGACTGCTGCCCCTCTCTGCCAATCCCTTCACTGGCTTCCACTAGCCCAACGTATAATATTAAAAATGCTAACCACAACATCGCCCCCAGCTTCATGACCAATCTCATCTGCAGATATCACCCAAATCCTCCTTTCCCAGGACATCTTGCTCACTAGCTCCTTTGTTACCTCCTTCCATGCTCAACTCCAAGACTTCTCCAGAACCTCTCCCAACTTCTGGAACTCCCTACCCCGCTATGTCCAGTAAGCGCATACCCTGTCCGCCTTTAGGCGATCCTTGAAAACTAATTTATTCTGAAAAACGTATTCCACCTCCACCTAACGACTATACTCAAGTCACCTCCATCAGATCATACCCCGCAGCTATTACCTTTTGTACCACCCCCCCCCCCATTAGATTGTAAGCTCTACGAGCAGGACTCTCATATTCCTTTTGTATTAAATTGTGATAGAATTGTGTAAATTGTTAACATATAAATCCTGTATTGTGATAATAATATAACAATATGATTACATTAAAAAAAAAAAAAAAACCTGTCAGAAAAAAAAAACAAAAAAACAAAAAGAAGAAAAGGATACACCCGAGTCACTGACTTAAAACAAGCAAGCAGTAGATGAAACCTGGAGAAAAATCTGAATTAATTTCTATACTTTTTCTGAATCAAGGTCTCAAGATATTGGAGCAAAAGCCTCAGGATAGTCTGGTATCTAGCATTTTCAGTAGCATCATCCATATTCCAAACATACAGGTTGCACCTTAAAAGTATGCTAAATCCAAACATCCTTATTCTAAAGTAGGACGAATCCAAGCTGGACAAGTCCCAGGAGCCGGGTTGCCAAAATGTCTTGAAAATGACAGCTGCCGCCAATAGGGACCCATAGACATGAGAAGCCAGTACCTTGGTTCAGGCTCATTGGCAAGATCTCCGACAATCTCTGTCTGTGGATGATCAGTTTTTATTAGGGAAGGAAGTCAAGCGGTCAGATTAGAAAACCCAACTCGATCACAACCTTACATTACAAACTGTTTAGAAGTTAAAGTGTTAGTAAAGGCAACTTTTCTTTTTATTAACCACTTCCTTACTGGGCACTTAAACCCCCCTCCTGCCCAGACCAATTTTTGGCTTTCAGCGCTGTCGCATTTTGAATGACAATTGCGCGGTCGTGCGACGTTGTACCCAAATAAAATTTGCATCCTTTTTTCCCACAAATAGAGCTTTCTTTTGGTGGCATTTGATCACCTCTGCGTCATTTCTGATCGCCGCTATAAACAAAAAATGAGCGACAATTTTGCAAAAAAGAACAATATTTTTTACTTTTTGCTAAAGTACAAATCCATAAAAAAAATATTCATCAGTTTTGGCCGATTTATATTCTACATATTTTTGGTAAAAAAAAAAAACAACGTAATCGGCGTATATTGATTGGTTTGCGCAAAAGTTATCGCGTCTACAAACTGGGAATTGATTTATGGCGTTTTTATTATTTTTTTTTTACTAGTAATGGCGGCGATCTGCAATTTTTATCAGGACTGCGATATTGCAGCAGAAATGTCGGACATTTTTTACGCATTTTTGGGACCAATGACATTTATACAGCGATCAGAAATTTAAATATCCACTGATTACTGTGTAAATGTCATTGGCAGTGAAGGGGTTAACCTGCAGGGGGCAGTGAAGGGGTTAAATGTGTTCCCTGGGTGTGTTCTAACTGTGGGGGGGGGGGGGGGCTGGTTGGGACATAACAGATCTAACTGATCCCAGTGACAGGGATCAGTAGATCTGCTATGTCCCCGGTCATAGAATGGAGAACCGCCGTGTTTACATCGGCGGTTCCCCGTTCTGAGGCTGCTAAAAGAGATCGGCGGGTCTCGGAGCGTGCACGGGAAACGACGTCCATGGATGTTGTCCCGGCATTTCAGATCTGCGCTGGAGCCGTACTTCGGCAATAGCGCGGATCTGTAGGGGTTAAAATAATAAACGTGTAATACTCACCTGCTCTATGTAATGGTTTTGCTCAGAGCAACCCTGAACCTCCTTTTGGGGATTCAGGGTTGCTCTGCGGCGATCTTGGCTCCTGCTTTTCCCAGTGTCCCCCAAAGTAAGCTGCTTCCTAGAGGGGCACTCAGTGAGTGCCCACTCCCGAGCTCTGTGTGTCTATAGAGTGACACATACAAAGCGGGGCTTGGCCCTACCCCGGCTTCCTCTTCACAGCATTTGATTGACAGCAGCAGGAGCCAATGGCTGCTGCCCGAGTCCCTCTGTGAAGAGGAAGAGGAGGGAGAGAAGAGAGTGCTGGATCGATTGAGGATTCCGGTAAGCATTTATGGAGGTGGGGGAGGACAGAAAGCTGTAAAACTTTTTTTTTTTACCTTAATACAGGGAATGCATTAAGGTAACAAGATTTTGGTTTTAAATACAGTACAATTAGTCTTTTCAAATCACGTTTATATGGCTGTGTCCCTGCTGTGGAGGACTAACCATGTGCCCTGGTGACCATTGTCACCGAGACAGAAGATGAAGGAAAATCCAAAATCTTGGCGTTGTCACCAGAGTCTCTCTAAGATTAGAATTGCTTCACTTTGTAGAAGATTTCTCTCATTTCCCAAGTGAAGAAAAATCTCTCCAGTGGGCCAAAGACAGAAAAAAAAAAAATAACCCAACAGTGATTTTTAGCTCTTCATCGTACTAAAATGAAGACAAGTTTTGGCTTCATGCACACTTTAATAGAGCACTGCAAATGCAATTGATGGAATAAAGTTTTTGGCCAGCCTAACATAGAATTCCATTGTTCTTGAAGGTGCACCAATTTAAAATTGTGTATTGTTTCCTAGAGAAGACTAGTTGGGTTTGGACCAAACTGAATCTGTACATCCCCAAGATAATATATCTTTAACAATTTAACAGACCTGAGATGTATCTTAGGAGTTTAAGGGTTAGCGAACACTTTCTTCAAAACAGGGCTTCAGACAGGCTTTGTTTAAATTCTCTTAACGCCAGTCAAAGCTCCTGTCACTAAATAATCTGGTTAGCTTATAGTCCTGTTTACAACTTACTTTGCTTCAAAAAGTATAACCCATGTCACTTTAGTGGTGCTTCAAAGTGTCTTCAAAGACTCCATAGATACCCACACACACAGGGCATCTGCCAAGCTTCAACAAAGCTTCAAAAGAGCTTCACTGAAGCCTCATTGAAGCACCACCGGAGCATCAAAAACATAAAAGCTTGTTGAAGCAGTAGGCACTTTAATGTGTGTTGAAACTGAAGCAAGTGTGAATGAGCCCTTAGAGTCCTTACCCAATGGTGGCGTGCACCATAGCTAAAATGCCAGGACCTGATGTTATTTTGTCAGTCAAGACCAGCCTTTCTCAACTTTTTCAACACTGAGGAACCCTTGATTTAATTCTCCGGTCTCTGGGAACCCCTGCTAAAAATTAAAAATCTACAACTCATGATACATTAGTGTGATGGTCAATGGGAAGAATGCTCCTTACACTTGTGGTCATTGGGAAGAATTCCCCCCTTACAGATAGCTAAAAAGATCAATGATGTCATTGGGAATTTATCTGAGAGGTAGAAATTTCTCATTGCTCAAGGAACCCCTAGCAACCTCTAGAGCAGTGGTTCTCAACTCCGGTCCTCGGGACCCCCCAACAGGCCAGGTTTGCAGGATAACTGAAATACATCACAGGTGATATCATTTGCTGCTCAGTGATTGCAGTATTCTAGTCTGCATCTCCCCAAGGTAATACTTAAAATCTGGCCTGTTGGTGGGTCCTGAGGACCGGAGTTGAGAACCACTGCTCTAGAGGAACCCTGGTTGAGAAACCCTGGTCAAGACACTGGTCGGTATAGCAGTGCTGCATTCAGCAACTCTTTGGCCATCAATGCTTAAAGGCTAACTTCATCTTTGGCACACCTTTTCCAATAAACTGGCCCATACAGACAAGGGGCCCCAGTGAGTTTAAAGAAACTGATCAGCTTGTTTGATATTGCTTACTGTAGATGCCGTACCTGCAGACCATTTTATTTCTCCCTAAATATGTAATACTCCCATCTTTGTTTACATCTCCATTCCTGATAGTTTTCAGGATGCTGCAGCTTTTGGATGCGGACCCCCCTTCCAGTATCACAGGAGCTGCTGCTACAATAGGGGAAGAGAAAGCGCACTGCACATGCATGACTTTGCAAACAGGAAGACGCCTGCTCCTGCGATACCAGGAGGCGAGTGTTCAAAGGTGAACTTGAAACCAGAGCTATAATAAAAGTTGTTATGGAGTACAGTTTTTGCCCTCAGGAAAGCCAGGAAGTGTATGACAAAAGCAAAAAGTGTATGTAAAGCAAAAAAAAAAAACATATTATAAAAAAAAAAAAATTATATTATATTATATAATTATTATAATAATAATTATTATATATATATATATATATATATATATATATATATATATATATATAATAATAATAAGTTAGGCAGTTCCTCATCAGCATGCCAGCTGATGTTAAATTTAGGGACAGGTCCACTTTAAGTGCTCAAATTAGTGTTGAGCCACACAGTCTGATCTGATTTGGTGCTTCTTAGAAGTCATGAAATAGAAGAGTATTGTACTATGTTAGCCATCGATTAATGCAGAAAATGTACGGTGCAAGCGACACCCTTTATTTGCTAACTCAATATGTTAAAGATGCAAGCCTTCAGGATAACTTGGATCCCTTTTCATGTTTTCCACATTTCTAAAAAAATCGCTCTGAACCCACTTATGGGCTCGCAAGATTCAGAATAAATTTTTTCAGAAATGTATAAAGCCTGGAGAAAAGATTGACGTTATACCGAAAGTTTGTATCTTTAATAAATTAATGTAGAACTACTGTATGGGCAATTTTTTTTTTGGATAGGAGGAAGGGTTTTTTTTGCCACCTGTTTCATTGGGGAGACTTCCCTTCACTTCCTGTCTCATAGCCAAACAGGAAGTGAGAGGAAATCCATGCAAATTAAGAGAATCCCTTAATTTGTGCCCCCAATGGATGATTTCTCCTCTATTACTTTTTTGGGAACAACCCAAAATGTTGGATTTTATTTCCTTTCACTTTTAGTGATAATGGCAAACTAGACAAATAGAGAGGGTGAATCTCCTTAACGGGGGGCAGACAGTAATAAAAACTGACAGGGGTTCTAATCCCTCTCCACTCTGTCCAAAACAGAAACGTTTTGCCTTTAGTTATACTTTAACCGCTTCCCCACCGCGCGCCGTCTTTTCACGGCGGCAGTGGGGGAGCGCTGCGCGAATCGCCGTAAATAAACGGCGATTCGCATTTGGCCACCAGGGGGCGCGCACGCGCACCCGCCGCACTCCTGGGGAGTGTGCCCGCGGCTCGGGCGGACCCGATGTCCGCCGGCGAGCCGCGATGAGCGGCAACAGAGAAAGAACGGGGAACCGCCGATGCAAACACGGCGGTTCCCCGCCCTGTCAGTGGGGCATGAGAGATCTACTGATCCCTGTCACTGGGATCAGTTAGATCTCTCATGCCCATGTTAGCCCAACCCCCCCACAGTAAGAACACTCCCAGGGAACACTATTAACCCCTAGCTCTCCCCCTGCAGGTTAACCCCTTCATTGCCAATGACATTTATACAGTAATCAGTGGACATTTAAATTTCTGATCGCTGAATAAATGTCATTGGTCCCAAAAAAGTGTCAAAATGTTCCGACATGTCCGCCGCAATATTGCATTACCGCTAAAAATCGCAGATCGCCGCCATTACTAGTAAAAAAAAAAATAAAAAAAAAAATAAAAAACCCCAGAAATGAATTCTCACCATCCGTAAACGCGGCCACTTTTACGCAAACCAATCAATAAACGCCGATTGCAATTTTTTTTATCGCAAATATGAGGATGAACATAAATCGGCCAAAAACGGTGAAAAAAAATGTTTTTTTATATTTTTTTTTTGGATTTGAATTTTAGCAAAAAGTAAGAAATTTGTTTTTTTTTTGCAAAATGGTCGCTCTTCTTTTGTTTATAGCGGCGATCAGAAATGACGCAGAGGCGATCAAATACCACCAAAAGAAAGCTCTATTTGTGGGAAAAAAAGGACGCAAATTTCGTTTGGGTACAACGACCGCGCAATTGTCAGTTAAAGCGACGCAGCGCCGAATCGCAAAAAGTGCTCTGGTCCTAAAGCTGCAAAACCTTCCGGGGCTGAAGTGGTTAATTTAAAGGGTATCCCTACAACTCCAAACTTTCTGCAGATGTCAGGGGTATATTTATCTATTAACAATAGGGGGAAAAAAAGGTAAATTGGTTTAGCCACATTAGTCTACATGACTACACAAGTCTGCTGTAAATATAAATATAATGGACAGAAAGCACGCTTATCTTTCAATATATCTAGATCAGAATACAACAGCTCCAGGCTTGCTACATTAAGTCATGCAGTAATAAAACGCGGTGACAGGCCTGATCCCCCTCCCCGAAGCAGCTACAGCAAATCTATAGGGCAGCCTCTCTCAACCAGTGTTCCTTCTGAGGTTGCTAGGGGTTTCCCGAGCAATGAACAATGTCTACCTTACAGATAAATAATCACTGATACCAATGATCTGTTTAACGATTTGTAAGAGGGGAATTTTTCCTACTGACCACCAATCTAAGAGACATTATCCCCAATGACCACTAATGTAAGGAGCATTCTTCCCACTGACCACCAATGTAAGAGACATTCTTCCCACTGATCACCAATGTAAGGAGCATTCTTCCCACTGATCACCAATGCAAGGAGCATTCTTCCCACTGATCACCAATGTAAGGATCATTCTTCCCACTGACCGCCAATGTAAGGAACATTCTTCCCACTGACCGCCAATGCAAGGAGCATTCGTCCCACTGACCACCAATGCAAGGAGCATTCTTCCCACTGACCACCAATGCAAGGAGCATTCTTCCCACTGACCACCAATGCAAGGAGCATTCTTCCCACTGACCACCAAT
>BLSH010485638.1:89678-113788 GCA_018402905.1 Glandirana rugosa | reverse complement strand
CGATTTACTAATACTGGAGGGTGCAAAATCTGGACAACTCTGCATAGAAACCAATCAGCTTCCAGGATTTTTTTTGTCAGATTAGATGACGTTGGAAGCGGATTGGTTTCTATGCAGAGCTGCACCAGATTTTGCACTCTCCAGTTTTAGTAAATCGACCCCATGATCTAATCTGAGCCCCCTTCCACACCGGTGCGACTTGCCATGCGATTTGATGGTTCAGAATCGCATGACGAGTTGCACCCTATTTATGCCTATGGAACCATTCAAATTAGTGTGAATCCGATTTGCACAGATTTGAAAAAGGCTCCTGTGCCGTTTTGGATGATTTTGTGTGCAACTTGCATGAAATCGCACAGATGGCGGCCAGGCCACACAGGAAATCACACTGACCAGTGGCTTTGAAATCTTGTGAAAGTAGCGCAATTTCAAAGCCGCATTCGGTGTGAACCGGGGCTGAGGGTCATCTGCAATGATCAAAGTGAGAATTTGGACAGGCAGGACCTTCTGGGGTGATCACCGGCAATCTGACACCGCTGTGTGATTTGGTGGTGATCCTACCCAATGGCTGATCACAGAACACATCAGCCGAGTCAAACAGAAGACCACTGCGGATTTGAGAGCGGCCAGATCCGTTTTCTTATTCTCAGTAAGACATCTGTCCATCTATGGCCGGTAGCACTGTCAGGATTGCCAATTTTATTTTTAGGCCTCATACACACGGACCTTTCTTAAAAAATAAACAAAACCTTGGGCCCGACGTCAAGGAAAAAAATTGGCGTTTTTCAGCGTTATGCATCAGCGTCAATAGGCGTTTTTAAAAAAAAAAAAATCATCCCTCTGCTATTTTTCAACCTAAAAACGTTGGCGTCAAAAAACGATACGGCGTTAGTGAGCGTTTTGCGGTGTTGGCGTCAAAAAACGTCAAAACATTACAGCCTCAGAACACGCTGGCCATGGGTTCTAGTTTCAGCTCACTAACGCCGACGCCATCTACAGCTCAAAAACGTCAGCCTTTTTATGGAGCCATTGACTAACATGGAGAGCTGCAAAAAACGCCAGAAAATGCCAGCGCCAAAAAACGTCCGTGTGTATGAGGCCTTAAAGGCTAAACTAGCCAAAATACTATTGACAGCTAATAATTGCTAATGCTGTACAATCAGTCTAACCACAAAAATCACCATATAACATCTTAGTACTGAAATAATGTACTGATATCTAAAGTGGTAGCAAAGGAATTGCAAAGCTTCATTTTTTTTTAAACAACAAACACGTCATACTTACCACCTCTGTGCAAGGGTTTTGCACAGAGCAGCCCCAATCCTCTTCTTGCGTCTCTCCACGGTGCTCCTGGCTCTTCCTCTTCTCGAGTGCCCCCTTGGAGAAGCGCTTCCCTGGGGGCACCTGTGCGGGCGCGCTCCTGAGTCCTGCTGCTGCATCCAATGACACAGACAGCAGGACTCGGCCTCGTCTCCCCCCCCCCCCGGCTCCCATATCATTGGATTTGATTGACAGCAGCGGGAGCCAATGGTTGCGCTGCTATCAATCTATCCAATCAGGACCCGAGACACAGGCTGGAGCGGGTGTGCTCATCCCTGGCGTGGGAAAGACCGGGTTCTGGTAGATAAAACGGGGGGCTCTGGGGGGGCTGCTACACTAAGGCCCCTTTCACACTTGTGCGACTTTGGCTCAATGAAAACATATTATAAAGTCATACAGAAATCAGATCTATATTCAGGTGCCATTTGCATGCGACTTTGAGGGTTTAACATTGAAGTCTATGGACCTCAAGTTGCATCAAAGTTGGACCAAAGTAATGCAGGGAGTACTTTGAAGTCAGCACCACTTGCAAGTCAAAAGGATATGAACGGTACTCATTGGAAATAATGGAGAACGACTTGTCATGCGACTTTGCAGTCCCAAATCGCAGGACATCGGTGCGGTCAGTTTCAGGAGAAAAGAAAAAAAAAGTGGAACATGCTATATTTTCCCTGCACTGTAACGCTGTAAAACACATAAGAAACCGGACCGATGTACAGTGAAGAAAAAAACAGAAAAAAAAAAAGGAAGGGAAAAAAAAAGCATGAAGGAATATTCCTGAACTTTGCTTTATCTCATGGTTACTGTGACATTGTGTGAATGCATCAATGCAGTGCATGTTATCTCAGCTTGCAGAGCTTGGATTCAATGAATGAGTTTACAAAAAATGTAAATATTGTAGAATATACAGCCTCAGACTATACAACTAAGCTCCATTTCATGCTGAATAAACTAAATTATTAATGTATCTTAAAATAGAAAAATATCTTTAGACAGATTTTTACTCCAAAAGCATTTTATGAAAATAAAATTTGATTGAAATGAAAAAAATCAGATATATAAAAAAAAAAAAAACAAACAAAAAAAAAAAAAACATTTTTTTTGATTTTTACAAAAAAAAAAATAAATCATTGATTACCCACCCCCACTTTTACTGGAACACTGCCTTTTGGGATGTGTGACATGGAGATGCGGTGGCCGATACTACATCACCCACACTTAGGTGAGTAATCCAGAAGTAGGGAGTCGCACCACTATGGAGGAGATTGCCCAATCCGATTGTAACATACGAGGAAAACTTTATACCGACTATAAAATGAATGAATTTTTTTTTTTTTTTTTAACAGACAAATTTTTTGGCCTTTACAAACTAAACTTCTGGACAGCTGGAAACCCTGTTTAGCACATGCGTTATAACAGGCAGAATTGAGGCCTTTTATCACTCGATCGGTTATCAGTAGCAATGTCATTCTAGCCACACAGGGGCTGATCAGCTGACACCAAACTAAAGTCACAGTAACATTCTTTCTCCAGCGACGACGACTACGACTACGATACCGAGTATTCTATGAAGCCATTAATAAGCTGGCCATACACATGTAGATTTTTGAATAAACATTTGTACAAAAATGCTCAGCATATACAATGGATTGATTCATGTCATTCAGAAATACTTAAACATTTCCTTTGCGTTTAACATTCGATTTTGGAACGAATGCACTGAACGAAAATCACATTCACTGTTAGAAATTTGTTTGTTTGAGAAAAAAATTTCTATTCTGATTCAAATTTTCTTGGCACTGCAGTTGAAAATGAAAGTCAATTCAGGAAATCGCAATGAAAAATGTAGAATGATTCTATTAGAACTTTCTTAGTATATGGCTAGTTGAACCCCTTGCCGCCAAATCGTGTACCTGGTACATTATTTGACTTCAAGTGGTTGTACGGGGGCGATCCTGGGGTGGTACCGGCACCCCGGTACCATTTTTTAGAGCCAATGGTTGGCTGTCTTGTAATAACCGGAGCGGCTAACCAGCCACTTGGTTGGTCCCCCGCCTTGCTCGGGCACTCCCGTCCCACTTGGAGACCCGAACTACTAGCCACGTCCACTAGCTAGTCAGTGACCCTAAGAAAGCCAGGATCGGCTTTGATCGGGTCGCCGCTATGGTAACTTGCAAGCGGTGACATGACATCCCTTCCAATTCACCGGCATCTTATCTACGTCAGTTTTTAAAAATTAAATAAGTATCCAAAAATGCTGATCTTGGCATTTTGAATGCTTTCAAGGGCAACGCGGGGGATTAGGGGTCTTCTAGACCCCAAATCCCTCCATAAAGAGTACCTGTCATGAGCCTATTTTTGTCACAAGGATGTCCCCCACACGTGAGGTATCGCTGCGAACGTCGGATCATGGGCAGTAATTCTAGCACTAGACCTCCTCTGTAGATATAAAGTGGTAACCTGTAAAGGCTTTTAAAGTGTCGCCTATGGATAGTCAAATTTACGCCATTTGTCGCCGTTGTGCACAATTTTAAAGCATGACATGTTTGGTATCTATTTACTCGGTGTGACATCTTTTATACCCTACAAGAAAATGGGTTATATATTGTGTTTTTGTGCATTCAGATTTTAAAAAGTGTATTTTTTTTCACAAAAACTGCGTATGAAAAACTGTTGCGCAAATAACGTGTGACATAAAAAATTAGCAAAACCCAGCAATTTATTCTCTAGGGCAGCCTTTCTCAACCTTTTCAACACTGAGGAACCCTTGAAATAATTCTCCGGTCTCAGGGAACCCCTGCTAAAAATTAAAAATCTACAACTCATGATACATTAGTGTTTGCAAACAATTCTTTTTCTTTTTTTTTACAATTCTTTGAAAATGAAGTTTTTTTTTTTTTCAGTTTTTTTTTTTTCACAAAATTGTCATATTAACAGATTATTTCTCACATCCAGCACATGCATACCACCAATTACACCCCAAAACACATTCTGCTACTCGTCCCGAGTATGGTGATACCACGTGTGACACTTTTACACAGCCTGGCCACATACAGAGGCCTAACATGCAGGGAGCACCATCAGGCGTTCTAAGGACATAAATTACACATATCATTTCCTGACTACCTCTTGCACTTTTGAAGGTCCTGGAGCACCAGGGCAATGGAAACGCCCAAAAAATGACCCCATTTTGGAAAGTAAACACCCCAACGTATATTCTATGAGGCATAATGAGTCTTTTGAACGGTTCATGAGCATGGGTGATGGATGAGTGAGCACGGGTGCATGGGTGACGGGTGAGTACGGATGGGTGAGCATGGATGGGTGGGCATGGATGCATGGGTGACGGATCAGTGAGCACGGATGCATAGGTGACGGATGGGTGAGCAAGGACGCATGGGTGACGGATGGGTGAGCACGGATGCATGGGTGACGGATGAGTGAGCAAGGACGCATGGGTGATGGATGAGTGAGCAAGGACGCATGGGTGACGGATGGGTGGGCACGGATGCATGGGTGACGGATGGGTGAGCACAGATGTATGGGTGACGGATGGGTGAGCATGGATGCATGGGTAACGGATGGGTGAACATGGATGCATGGGTAATGGATGGGTGATGGGTGGGCACGGATGGGTGGGCATGGATTCATGGGTGACCATGGGTGATGGGTGGGCATGGATTCATGGGTGGACACAGATGGGTGGGCATGGATTCATGGGTGGACACAGATGGGTGGGCATGGATGAGGGCATGGGTGAAGCTGGATGGGGGTCCCTGCCTGGCACACAGCGGTGCTGTGGGCACTTCAGATCCCGCCCACAGCAGCGCTGCATCTACTCTCTCCCCCCTCTCCTGTAACACTGTACCGATCGGTGCGGAGAGGGGAGAGACAAGCCGGCACTTCCGCCGGCTTGTTTACATGTGATGCTCCGTCATTTGATGGAGCGATCACGTGGTAAACGGCCGCTCCAAGAGGCCATTTACCGTGATCCATGATGCACCAGGTCTCATAGACCCGGCGGTCACGAATGCTCCCAGGTGCGCACCCCAGGGGGCACGCGGGAGTGCGATTCTGGGAGGACGTTATTATACGCCCTCCCAGAACAATGGGTGCCACTTGCGGCCGTGTAACTATGTTACACGGTCGGCAAGTGGTTAAAATCGTACACTTGGATGCACTTTGAACATATTTTTCCTGAAAATAGCACTTCCACACCTGTGACAGTGCCTAAGCACCCTTTGTTCCTCTGGGCACACAAGTGTCTGCCATGACATGGGCATCAGGGCCACATCCCACGGACTCACGCTTTTAAATACTGCAGCTTACTAATGGTGTCACCCAGGGAGGGTGACCGCATACAAAGACAATGTAGACCAGCCTTTCTCAAACTTTTCAACACTGAGAAACCCCTGAAACAATTCTCCGGTCTCGGGGAACCCCTGCTAAAAATGAAAAATCTACAACTCATGATACATTAGTGTGATGGTCAATGGGAAGAATGCTCCTTACACTTGTGGTCATTGGGAAGAACTACCCCCTTACAGATAGCTAAAAAGATCAATGATGTCATTGGGAATTTATCTGAGAGGTAGAAATTGACCATTGCTCAAGGAACCCCTAGCAACCTCTGGAGGAACCCTAGGGTTCCACGGAACCCTGGTTGAGAAACCCTGATGTAGACAATTGTGCTCTTCTGACTATGGGGCAAGTCTAGGGAAGGTCCTTTTCTGTTCCACCATAATGGTGTCCCTTTGCTCAAAACCAGCTCCATAAAGACAAGGTTTGAGGAGTTTGTGTGGAGAAACTCCAGTGTCCTGCACAGAGACACCTTTGGGATAAAACTGAAACTCAAATGTCAGCCAGATCTTCTTATCCAACATCATAACCTGACCTCACAAATGCTCTTTTGGCTGAATGGGCACTAACTTCAATAGAAATCCTCCAAAATCTTGTAGAACGCCTTTCAAGAGGATTACTGGCTGTGAAACGACAATGGGGATGACAACTCCAAAATAAAAGGAGAACTAGGGCCAAAGCTCTTTTGGCCCTACTTCTCCTTTGGATCACAGGAGTGCACTTTGTGACCCATTTTCAGCTGACAGCGGGCTAAAGTCTGCTGTCAGCTAACGTCACTCAGACAGACCAGGAGCTGGATCGATCTCCGCTTTAATGTCAGGATCGGTCCAAATGTCTGGACCGGCAACTGGCTCAGCCTCTCAACATGCTGCTAGGAGACTGACAGTCACCGCTCACTGTAGGCCGAGAACTGAGTAATCAGTGGTCTTTGATCGCTCAGTTCTCGGTCTTAGAGGCAGAGGGGGACATATGCAGCATCCACCTAGACGAGTATATAAGTTTGTTTTTTTCCAATTTCCATAGTTCTCTTTTAAGCTCCCTTCACACTTGTGGACTCCAAAGTCATGTGATTTTCAGTGCAACTTTGTAGTACGACTTTGATGAGACTTTTACACTCTCTGGCATTGAAGCGGTGTCAAAGTTGGATCTAAGTAGTACAGGAACATTTTCTGAAGTTGCAGCGACTTCAGTAGTGTTGATTGAAACGGCTCTCATAGAGATACATGGTATTTTACATGTCCTGCGACCGCTTGTTTTATTTCTGATGTGAAAAATAAAGACATAATGAGCTAGTATGCATCGCTTACTAGCACATTATTTGAAACTTACCTGCAAACAAAGCCCTCGTTGTCACCGCTGGAGGCCGCATCCATCTTCACCAGTCTTCCTTCTGGGTCCACGGACTCTGGCTGTGTAACTGGTGGGAGCAGAGTGACATCACTTTCATGCATGCGCGTGGGAGCCGCCGGTTGGACAGGGCTCTGCAGGAACGGCACAGGTGGCCCATACTTCTCTTTTACGAGCCCTTTCACACTGGGCTGCCCGAACGTCAACGGTAAATCGCCACTAATTTAGCTGCGCTTTATCGCTGTCATAGTGGCGCTTTGGGAGGTTAAAAGTGCCAGCATGCGGGGCTTCCGGAGCGGTGTACAGCTGCTTCGGAAGCGCTGCCCATTCATTTCAATGGGCATTGGCGGTGGAGGAGCGGTATATACATCGCTCCCGCACCGCCCCACAAATGCTGCTTGCAGGAGTTTGTTTCCTCTCCTGCAAGCGTGCCGCCCCAGTGTGAAAAGACACACTGACTAATGGAGAGGCACTTTACAAGCGCTATTTTTAGATAGAAGAATCCCCTGTAAAGCGCCTCAGTGTGAAGGGTCTTAGGGAATTTCTTGAGGACCCCCAGGTCACCAGAATTAAATGTCCCCATTGGAAAATTTTCATTTCTATTACTTTTGTGTGGACATCCCAAAATTCTTGGTTTCCTCTTACTTTTAAATTATAATCGTAAAACAGGGCAAATAGAGAGGGTGAATCTCCTTAACAAGAGCAGAGACAATAAAAACCTGGCAAGCTTTCTAATCCCTCTCCACTCTATCCAAAACTAAATTTTGCCTTTAGTTATACTTTAATGTCAATGGTTTCAGAATGGGATGTCCAACAAACTCATACAGGAGTGATAGTCAGGTGTCCAAAAACATTTGGCCATCATGTCCATGACGTCAACTCTGCAGAGCTGGTATCTGAATTAGTCATTGCCTGGCAATATACAATAAACCTCGCTCATCGAAAACATATTCATCATGTCATACAATCAGAATATTAATTAAATATTTAAAAGGAGTTGTAAAGCCTCAAGGTTTTTCACCTTAACCACTTCCTGCCCAAGGTGCGCCATATGACGTCCTGGACTTTGAGTGGGGATATCTGGATGATGTCTGCAGCTACAGGCATCAACCAGATACAGTTTTTCTCAGCTGGTGATTCTGTGCACAGTGAGAACAATCATAGCGGCAGCTCACCCTCCCGCCGACCTCTGGTGCTTCTCTTGGCTCGCCCATGCCATGGGCGAGCCGGAGAATGAATCGGTCCCGCCGGAAGTTAGCCAGATGGTCACCAGCCATCTCCATGACCCTCGGAGGCCCGGGCGTGCCGTTAGGACGTCACATCCGGGCCGGTGATAGTAAAAGCCGGGGATGAGGCTGGAAAGGCCGAGAGTGTTAAATTTTTTTTTTTGATCTCGATTTTTCCAGCCTGGAGAAGAGATCACATCTCTCCATAAAGCCCGTCACGCACTATTCCTATTACAAGGGAGGTTTACATTCCTTGTAATTGGAATAAAAGTTATAAAAATAAAAAATTAAAGAAAAGGGAAAAAATAAAGAATAAAAAAAAAAAAACACTAAGCTTTACAACCCCTTTAAGGTGTCAAACCTTCTGCTTTGCAGCTGCCCCCTTTTTCTTACCTAAACCCAATCGTTCCGGCGACGAGCATGAGCCCAGCAGCACCAGCCGCTGTCTCGGGTCCTCATTGGATAGATTGATAGCAGCAGTAGCCAATGGCCCCCACTGCTGTAAATCAAATCCAGCGACACGGGAGCCTGGGGGTGGGGCCGAGTCCTGCTGTCTGTGTCCACAGACTCAGGAGCACACCTGCACTGGTGCCCCCATGGATAGCATCCCTCCGTGGGGGCACCTGATGAAGAGGAGGAGCCAGGAGCACCGCCGGGACAAGCTCTGTGCAAAACCCTTGAACAGAGCAGGTAAGTAGAACATGTAAGTAAGGTAAAAACAAACCTTTACAATCACTTTAAGGAGATGGCAGTCCATTGATCTACCAGCTTTAGTACCTGAAAAAAAGCATTTACAAAATCTTTTGTTGCAGACACACACACTGCCCATAGGTTACAAGCAGGCAGCTGAGGAACTAAACCCCGAAACTTCATTCCAGGGCAAGCTTAGACCTTTAGTAGGATACCAACTGAAGATCAGGTCACCCAGATCAGCTCTGATAAGAGGAATAAAAACTTTTGCGATTTCACAGCAAACATCTGCATCAACCCCACCACAAACCCCTCTATAAATTACCGCCTTGAGAAGCCATCAGTAGAAGTCCTGAACTTCCTGCGTCTCCCTTCATCAATATTGTATACAAGACTGGAAATGAACACTGCAGATCAAGTGTCGGCCTCCTATGGGTTTCTCAGATATCCCATCAGTATCACAGTTCTGTACGGCTGGGAGCAATGAGGCGCTGACATTTTATATTCTTATTCACCATTAAAGGGAACCTGTCTCTTTCAGGATGTAGTAGGTTTGCTTTATAAAACGTGTAGAAATGCTCCTTAGAAGGTTACTTACGAATTTGTAGCTGTACGGGGTCACCTGTCTCTTGTGATGGTATCTTGAAAATGACGCTGTATCTTCCGAGAAGGCATCGGGAGCCAATCAGCCGCCGCTGTTCTCAGATCACGCTAGGTTTTCCCCGCTGTGTTTACCCCAGCCCTGCGCCTTGTCTTGTGACACCGAGGAGAGGAAGGGAATGCTGAAATGCCGTAGGCAGTGAGCAAAGCAGGTGTGACAGGAGGCTTCCATACTCAGCACAGTGTCATACCTACATAGCAGATTGTAAGAGTACAGGCATGCATAATAAGCTGCTTGTTCCTATTATTCATCACTCGAATTGCTGCTGTACTGCCAAAGTGACAGCTGTACTTTAAAGGGGTTGTTTTTCACCTGAAAGCGGAGTTCCACCCAAAAGTGAAACTTCACTCCAAAGACATGCTGGTAGGGTAATTGTCTCCTTTCTAAATTGGCCCTAGTATGTATGAATGTGAGTTAGGGACCTTAGATTGTAAGCTCCTTTAGCATAGGGACTAATGTGAATGTACAATGTATATGTAAAGCGCTGTGTAAAATTGATGGCGCTATATAAGTACCTAAAATAAATAAGCTTCCGCTTTAATGGAAGGTGACCCCCTGACATGCCATTTTTTTGGGGGGGGGGGTACCTAGTTTTCATAGGTACCTCGCCTCCCACTTCCTCTCCTGGTGCCGCGGCACCAAAAGGAAGTCCGCCTCTCCTCCCTCCCTCCCATCTTCTGGGACACGTCACAGTAGAGCTGCACGATTCTGGCCAAAATGAGAACAATTTTTTCGCATAGAATAAAGATCACAATTCTCTCATGGGTCTCATCTCGTAACATCTTACATATACAAAACAATTGGGCTAACAGCACTGTTTAGTTATTTTATTTTTTTTCTGAAAGTGTAATTTTTCCCAAAAAAATTGCGTTTGAAAGACTGCACAAACACCGTGTGACATAAAATATTGCAACAACCACCATTTTATTCTCTAGGATCTCTGCTAAAAAAAAATATAATGTTTGGGGGTTCCAAGTAATTTTCTAGTAGAAAATACTGGATTTTTACTTGTAAGCAACAAATGACAGAAAAGATTTAGTCTTTAAATAATTAAACTGAACTCTTCTATATATACACTGTGGAGTTCATTCCTTTGAAGTAGTTACATTTTATCTCTTCTAGTGTCTTTTCTCAGCAATGATCTCAGACTTGGCAGGCTGCCCAGATAGGAGAGACTCAAGTCGCTCAGACTTAGAAAAAGATTCCTGGGGAAACTTCAGGCGATTTGCATTGACTTCTATTACAGTCAAGTCGCACCGAGTAGTCAACTGAAGATCAGGTCACCCAGATCAGCTCAGGCTGTATATTCTGCAATATTTATATTTTTGGTAAACTCATTCAATGTATCCAAGCTCTGCAAGCTGAGATAACATGCGCTGCATTGATGCATTCACACAAAGTCACAGTAACCATGAGATAAAACAAAATTGAGGAATATTCCTTTATCCCATTGTTTTGCAAATCTATGTACACTACAAACTGTATGATTGAATCGGTTCTGATATCGCTGTTTTACTAACCTGACAGCTTATTATTCTAAATAGGAAACCTTCATTTTGTTTGCAAATATTAAATATTCTAACTACCAGCAAGAATAAATCCTTACATTTAAAGAGCACCTGTCATTTCAGATCCATCATGGCAGCGCCTGTTAGCGGGCATCCACTCACCTGGTGCCGCCAAGTCCCTCACCTTGTTGTTTTACTGCCGCATCACAAGCCGTCCCATTAAAGTGAATGAGACTGTCGGTGAGTCACCAGTGGGTCAGAGGAGGAGCCGCTGCGGGGCAGAGATGACAGCTGCTCTTTAACCACCTCCCATCCGCGCCATAGCCGAATGACGGCTACAGCGCGGCTCTAAAATGCCGGGAGGACGTCAATAGACGTCCTCCCATTTGGCTCGTGCTGGGCACGCTCCCGCGGGTGCGAGCGGCGCGCGCACGTGCCGCCGCACACTGCGGGTCGCGATGTCCGCTGGAGACCCGCGATCTCCTTTCAGAGAGGAGGAACAGGGGACCGCCGAAGTAAACACGGCAGTTCCCCGTACTGTGAGGGGGGGCATGCCAGATCTACTGATCCCTGTCACTGGGATCAGTTAGATCTGTCATGCCCTTTGTCAACCCCGTCCCCCCACAGTTAGAACACACCCATTGTTAACCCCTTCACTGCCCCCTTCAGGTTAACCCCTTCACTGCCAATGACATTTATACAGTAATCAGTGGACATTTAAATTTCTGATTGCTATATAAAATGTCATTGGTCCCAAAAAAGTGTCAAAAACGTACGACATGTCCGCCCCGATATCGCAGTACCGATAAAAATCGCAGATCGCCGCCATTACCAGTAAAAAAATAAATAAATAATAAAAACGCCATAAATCAATGTCCATAGTTTGTAGGCGCTATAACTTTTGCGCAACCCAATCAATAAACGCCGATTGCGATTTTTTTTACCAAAATTATGTAGAAGAATATATATCGGCCAAAACTGATTAATAAATGTTTTTTTATTTTTTATTTTTGGATATTTATTATAGCAAAAAGTAAAAAATATTGTTTTTTTTTCAAAATTGTTGCTCTTTTTTTGTTTATAGCGGCGATCAGAAATGACGCAGAGGGGATCAAATACCACCAAAAGAAAACTCTATTTGTGGGAAAAAAAGGACGCAAATTTTGTTTGGGTACAACGTCGCACGACCGCGCAATTGTCATTCAAAGACCGATAGCGCTGAAAACTGAAAATTGGTACGGGCAGGAGGGGGGTTTAAGTGCCCAGTAAGGAAGTGGTTAACAATGATGATTTAAATCAAGCCTTTTTACTAGTGATTTAAATCAAATCTACCATGCGTTTAGTAACTACTTTCTTCGGTAGGCCCGCTCACATATGAAAGAATGTACCAAAACACGAATGAAAAGCTGATTCACAGTGCCTGTTGTGCTAAAGAAATCAGATCCAATGGTAATCTCTGCACATAACAGCCAAAGTCCAAGGAAAAGTCTGATATCTTCTGAACCAAAGTTGTTGTGAAACCGTCAGTGATTAAAGTCTTGAGGCCTCAGTCATCCAACATATCCCTCGTACCAACGGGAAGAAAATATCACAAATTAACGTATTGTATAATGAATGAGGGGAATAGCTGGTGGTATTTTATTGAATTTAAAGCGCTTCTTGAAAAATAATTAGGAAAAATAAAATTCATAAGAGACGCTGAACCAGGATCCAGGAAGGTGGCTGAAACTTCATACACGTGGGCGTATTGAAAAAACGAGCTGTAACGTCGTGACCGACACAAGGAAAAAAAACCTTGGCGTTTTGCATTGGCGTTGATGCGCGGTATTGAGCGTCAGCGCTACGTCGCGTTTTGTTTGAAAATACATTCTTCTGCTATTTTTGGACCTGAAAACGCTGGTTAACGTCACTACGCCGCAAATTAGTGAGCGTTTTGCCGGCTCAGCGTCACAAACGCTCTAGCGCTGCAGCTTACAAACGCTGACGCCATCTACAGCTCAAAAACGTCAGCGTGTGTATGGGGCCATTGAATAACATGGAGATGTGTTTTTAAGCTGCAAAAAAAAAAAAAAAACGCTGAAAAACGCGTCTGTAAAAACGTTGGTGTGTATGAGGCCAAAACTGAAACAAGGCAGCTCTACCAGAAGACAGCTTTCCCCTATATAGTGGATCACCGCTAGGAAATCCAAGTGAGATAAAGAAAAGAAGCACCAATTGGTTGCCTTGCTCATTTTATTGTTACAATTCAACCCAAAGGAAAATAAGCAGCCAACACTCATTGGGGGCCAAACCACCCCTTTCATCGCGGCTTGAGAAATAATGGCAAAATTCTTACAGGACCCTGGTTAACCACAATCTTCTAAAGTGCGTTCTTATCCAAGGTTCTAATTGTCAGGATCTATGGATGTGTATGAAATTGCTGCTATGCCTCCAATCCTGACATTTATGGGGAGGTACAGGTATTCATCCATGAATACATAAGACCCGATTGGTACAGCGTTCAGCCCAAGCCAGCTGCAGCCTGCCAACTTGATGCACAGCAGATAGATGCCCTGTGGCAACCGACCTTTTCCTTCAACTTTAGTTAAATTCTTGCTGACTGCATAACGAGGGTTTTACAGTGGCACAGTGGCTCCCCTGCACAGAATCACTTACCTAGTACATGATCCAGCACTTTCGGGTAGGAGGTACGCCGTTTCTGCTGTGATTAATCACAGCAGAAGTCGAACAGTGGGTGCCAGCCAATGGATGTCCGCCAACACCCACTGATTGTAGAGGAGAGAGGCTGGATGGAGCTCTGCATATGTAAACAAGACAGAGCTCTGTCCTGACAGTGGGGATGTGATGGATTTTCTTTCCCTGCTTGGCAGGGAAAGAAAATCCATCACATCCCTTAGTAAAAGCACCTCAGTACACAGAAACACTGGCTAGGCACAGATTAAACCCTTTGATCACCCTAGATGTTTAACCCCTTCCCTGCCAGTGTCATTAGTACAGTGACAGTGCATACTTTTAGCACTGATCACTGTATTAGTGTCACCGGTTCTCACAAAGTATCAGACAGTTCGCCGCAATATCGCAGTCCTGCTATAAGGCACTGATTGCCGCCATAACTAGTATAAAAAAATAAATAAAAATTCCAGTAAGTATTCCATAGTTTGTAGACATTTTTTTTATTGGATGCATTTTATAGCAGAAAGTAAAAAATCGTTTTTTCTTTTTCAAAATTGACAAGTCTTTTTGTTTTACAGAGCAAAAAAAAAAAAAAAAATGCAGAGGTGATCAAATATTACGAAAAGAAAGCTCTATTTGTTGGAAAAAAAGAACGTACATTTCATTTATGTACAACGTTGCATGACCGCGCAATTGTCAGTGAGGCTGGATTCACACCTGTCCGGTGCGAATTCCAGCCTGTCTGCTGCCGGGAAGGGACGGAGCCACCGTTCGGCGGCTCCTGTCCGTTCCCACAGCGCAGCAGCTGCGGGGGGAGAGATGGGGAGGGGTCACCAGCAGGGGAAATATCCCCGTTCAGTGCGGAGTGCATCTCTGTGTTAGATGCGCTCCCAATGAACTCAACGTGCTGGGAATTCGCACCGCACTGCACAGAAAAGGCACACGTTTTTTGTGCAATGCGGAGTGCGAATGCACTGGACCTATGTGAACCGGACACATTGAAAACAGTGTGTTTTCAAGTGTCCTGCGAATTGGATGCGCTTTAAGCCGCATCCAATTCGCATAGGTGTGAACCCAGCCTTAAAGTAATGTAGTGTTGTATCGCAATGTGTCATGAAGGGGGGTAAATCTTCCAGCGGTTAGACTGAATGCACCTACAGCCTGCTAAATGTCTAGTGTGCATTCAACTATCGATACATTTAGAAATTAACTCAAAATTCATCTAGCAACACGTTTTGACTCCCATAATGTCAAAGAGATCTTCTCCTTCAGTCTGGCTAAGAACAACTGTAACGTTAAAGTGGTTGTTAACCCACTATAATATGATCATGCCATCCTCGCTGTTATATATCGCTATGTGCCACTGTGCCGTATAAAAAAATGCCCATTATACAGTATATCTGAGCGGCTCCCAGCGCTCACGTGACCCCTCGGTTCTCTATATAGTGGGTGGCGCCGAGCACTGCCACTGACATCAGCCGGGGAGGAGAGAGATCCGAGGAGTCCGCTCTGATATACGGTATAATCTGCATCTTTGTTATACAGCACAGGCACAGGGGCACATAGCATTAGAGAACAGAGGGGATGGCATGATCATGGTATATATTTGATTGCACCAGGAAGGGATGATCGCGGAGTGGACAGAGCTGACAGACAGGGAGGGGGACACAGGAGAGCAGAGAGCAGGGCTGCGGGTGACAGAGGCATGTAAACTGACCACGGTGTCAGGGCTCAGCAGCCATGATATATCGTAGTCAGTTTACAGAGGGGAGGGCATAGCCAGGCAGGATCAGACAGGTATTTCAGGTATTACAAGGGGCCAAATTACACAGCACGATCACTGTGCTATATAATATGCTTTAAGGGAACAGGGTCCATTTTTTTTTCAGGTTAAACACTTTATAGACTTAAAGTGCTTCAGCGGTATCAAGAGGGGAAAAAAAATCCCAATCCTGGACAGAATCACTCTGGTCATGAAGGCACCAAAGTACCTCCAATCATGAAGGAGCTATGTGTACCTGTATATTCAGCTCCAGGAACAGGGATCAGGATTCCAGGAATAAGAGGCATCATGTGACACCAGAGGAATGTCAGTAGGAAGACTTCCAGGAATGTCAGCTGTATGCTGCTAATATAACACACCATCCCCTGTATAAACTGTACAAGGGACGCTTTCACTCTCTCCTCTGCAGAAGTCATGGTTGGGGCACTGGGAAGAGAAGTGTGAGTGCCGATCAAAGCACAGAGAATTCTGGACTGGAAAGTGCTCAATGCAATCTGTCCAATGTAAAAAGTCCTAGGTGTTGGTGTGCTGATGACATGATTCTGGAGTATGGGCCAATTCATACCACATGCAGTCCAGTGCGTTTTTTCCTTCATCAAAAACGCATGGAAAGTAGGTCATATGGTTTCCAATGGCATAGTTCACACCAGTGCAGTCAGTTCAAGGGCTATCCAGTTCCAAAAAAAAAAAAAAAAAAAAAAAAAAAAAAAAAAAAAGTAGAACATATTGCACTTTACCTGCACTGGAACACAGAAAAACGCATAAAAAACTCACTGGAATGCGCTGTAACGCATCAAAAAATCCATATACAATTAGATCCCAGGGTCTGTATATTGGGGTACATAGATAGAATTATAATCTAGGGTCTGTATATTGGGGTACATAGAATCAGATCCCAGAGGCAGTGTATTGGGGTACATAGATACAATTAGACCCCAGGGTCTGTATATTGGGGTACATAGATACAATTAGATCCCATGGTCTGTATATTGGGGGTACATAGATACAATTAGATCCCATGGTCTGTATATTGGGGTACATAGATACAGTTAGATCCTAGGATCTGTATATTGGGGTACATAGGTTCTGTTGTCTCTGCTATGTGTACCTGTATATTCAGCTCCAGGAGCAGGGATCAGGATTCCAGGAATAAGAGGCATCATGTGACACCAGAGGAATGTCAGAAGGAAGACTTCCAGGAATGTCAGCTGTATGCTGCCAATATAACACACCATCCCCTGTATACACTGTACAAGGGACGCTTTCACTCTCTCCTCTGCAGAAGTCATGGTTGGGGCACTGGGAAGAGAAGTGTGAGTGCCGATCAAAGCGCAGAGAATTCTGGACTGGAAAGTGCTCAATGCAATCTGTCCAATGTAAAAAGTCCTAGGTGTTGGTGTGCTGATGACATGATTCTTGAGTATGGGCCGGTTCACACCACATGCAGTCCAGTGCGTTTTTTTCTCCATCAAAAACACATGGAAAGTAGGTCATATGGTTTCCAATGGCATAGTTCACACCAGTGCAGTCAGTTCAAGGGCTAGCCAGTTCCAGAAAAAAAAAAGTAGAACATATTGCACTTTACCTGCACTGGAACACAGAAAAACGCATAAAAAAACTCACTGGAATGCGCTGTAACGCATCAAAAAATCCAGATACAATTAGATCCCAGGGTCTCTATATTGGGGTACATAGATAGAATTAGATCCTAGGGTCTGTATATTGGGGTACATAGAATCATATCCCAGAGTCTGTATATTGGGGTACATAGATACAATTAGATCCCAGGGTCTGTATATTGGGGTACATAGATATAATTAGATCCCAGAGTCTGTATATTGGGGTACATAGATACAATTAGATGTCAGGGTCTGTATATTGGGGTACATAGATACTATTAGATCCCAGGGTCTGTATATTGGGGTACATAGATACTATTAGATCCCAGGATCTGTATATTGGAGTACATAGATACAATTAGATCCCAGGATCTGTATATTGGGGTACATAGATACTATTAGATCCCAGGATCTGTATATTGGGGTACATAGATACAATTAGATCCCAGGGTCTGTATATTGGGGTACATAGATACAATTAGATCCCAGGGTCTGTATTTTGGGGTACATAGATAGTTAGATCCCAGGGTCTGCATATTGGGATACATAGATACAATTAGATCCCAGGGTCGGTATATTGGGGTATATAGGTAAGGAAATACATACATCAGTACTCAGGTTAACTATCAATAAGATGCTATTTATAGCAAGAAAATTGATAGCAAAGTTGATGTCCCCCAATATACTGACATATGAAGAATGCAGGGCACAGGTTAACGACACATTATTAAAAGAATGGCAGGTGTATAGGAATAGAGGAACATTACATAGATTTATTAAAATATGGGGACCCTGGCTAACAACTTTAGATTTGACAACATATATCTTGGTAATCTAAGGGTAATTGCACTTTTTGCTACATATAGAGTGGTATAGTAAAAACTATGGAATGGCAAAGAAAGGAATTTAACCCCTACGCGTCCATGCTATAGCCGAAAGACGGCTACAGTATGGACCTGAATTGCCGGGATGACATCCATTGACGCCATCCTGTCCACAAGCCACACGCGCGGCACACTCTGATCACTGAGTCTATGAGACTCGGCTGATCACAAATCAGTATAAAGGGACGGTCCCTTACCATGTGTTCAGCTATCAACCAATGATAGCTGATCATGTGATGTAAATAAAGGATCGGTATTTGGCTTGACAGTGTGAAGGAAAAAAAAAAGCCGATCACTGGCTGAGGACAGAGGGACATCGGTCCTGTATACGGAGAGGCACTGCTGCTATGCAGTGCCCTCCAGTGCCTTCTACCAGTGCCCACATGTGCCACCTACAGGTGCCCAGCAGTGCCACCTACCAGTGCCCATCAGTGCTGCCAGCTAGTGCCCATCAGTGCCTCATCATCAATGACACCTATCAGTGCTGCCTATAAGTTTCACCTGTTAGTGCCTACCAGTGCCAACTATCATTGCCGCTTATCAGTGCCACCCATCAATGCCCTTCAGTGGCCATCAGTGCCACCCACCTGTGCCAACAAATCAGTGCAGCCGATCAGTGCTTCCTCAACAACGCACATCAATGAAGAAGAAAAATTACCAGTTTTCAAAATTTCATAAACTATGAAAGTTTTTTTTTTTCCCAAAATTTTCTGTCTATTTTGGTAAAAAATAAAAAACCCAGCAGTGATTAAATACCGCCAAAAGAAGTCTCTATTTGTGGGGAAAAAATTATAAAAATGTAATTTGGGTACATTGTACCATGACCGTGCAATTGTCATTTAAAGTGCAACAGAGCTGAAAGCGGTCCTGGGCAGGAGGTTTAGGTGCCCAGAAAGCAAGTGGTTAAGAAGGAATACATCAGTTGGACTTGTTTTACGAGGGTGAGGGTTCACCCCAATCTTGGTAAAATACCGAATGGAGTAAGGGGAGAGGGGGGAGACCCCTTCTGATTTAGATTTTTTGACCCTTTTTTTGTTGCGATAGGAGTTACTTTGTAATTAATTTAATGAGGAAGTAACAGGCAAACGTTGTGTAGATGTTGTTTATCTGGATGGATGTAATGATGAATGTTGGAAAAAAAAAATCTTTTCAATAAATGGATAAAAAAAAAAAAAAATAAATACAAAAATAAAAGCAGCATCAAAAAGCACTGGAACCTAGTATAGTGGGAAAAAACGCAAAAAAGAAAAAACAAAAGCACCTGGAATGCATCCGGAAACACATCAAAAAATGCACTTGAGCGCTTCAAAAACGTGCACGCAGAAACGTATCCGGAATGGATATGGAGTGCGTTTTTATGGTGTGAACACAGCAAAGATTCCATGATTCTCTTGGCTCTTCTAGATCTATATAAAGTCTGATCGATGGAGAGTTTCCATCGTATAAAACAATCTGGAGACAAAACCTGTCAATTATGTCTCAAAATTCCAAAGCTGGGGCTATGAGTGTTACAAGCAGCCTTCATATTCCCAGCTGAGGAACTAAACCCCGATACATCATCCCAGGGCAAGCTTATACTTTTAGTAGCACACCAACTGAAGATCGGGTCACCCGGGTCAGTTCTACGAAGAGGAATAACCTTTGTGATTTCATACTAAAACATCTGCACCCACCTGGAGACAAAACCTGGCAATTATGTCTCAAAAGTCCGAAGCTGGGGCTAAGATATATAGGAATCCAACTCTCATAGGCGTGTGCAGGAGGCGTGCCAGGTATGCCTGGGCACATCCTAATCACTACGTGCAGTGCCAATTCCCCCCACTGCCTCCCTTGCAGTGCTGCTGGCTTTCCTCCTCTGCTCTCTCCCCAGATGTTGCGGGAGATGTTTTAGGGTGGAGAGGTTAGTAAATCTATCATTTACCAGTGACTTCCTTTTCTAAATGAACATACTCACTCTGTTCATTTATAACTGAAGCATAGTAAACTGTTTAAGTACGTTTCAGTATGTGAATGGCACTTGTGAGGCTACAGATGGCCATTCACCAGGCTGCATTGATGGCACTTGTGAGGCTGCAGATAGGCATTCATCAGGCTGCATTGATGGCACTTGTGAGGCTGCAGATGGCCATTCATCAGGCTGCATTGATGGCACTTGTGAGGCTACAGATGGCCATTCACCAGGCTGCATTGATGGCACTTGTGAGGCTACAGATGGCCATTCACCAGGCTGCATTGATGGCACTTGTGAGGCTGCAGATAGGCATTCATCAGGCTGCATTGGTGGCACTTGTGAGGCTGCAGATGGCCATTCATCAGGTTGCATTGATGGCACTTGTGAGGCTGCAGATGGGCACTGATAAAGCTGCATTGATGGCACTTGTGAGGCTGCAGATGGGCACTGATAAAGCTGCATTGATGGCACTTGTGAGGCTGCAAATGGGCAATGATCAAGCTGCATTGATGGCACTTGTGAGGCTGCAGATGGGCACTGATGGCATTGGTGAAGCTGCATATGGGCACTAATAAGGTTGCATTGATGGGCACTGACCCTTATTTTGCTTCATAGTTCTTTATTTAAAATTTTTTGCCTGAAACTTCCCTGATAAAATTAAGGTGCGTGTTTTACGCCGATAATACAGTAATGCTTACTTGTTGCTCGTGCCACCGATGTCCACTCCCTAGCAGAGCTATGGTAGCTGAAGAATTGTCAATATTTGTCACTTTGGTGTATTGGATTCCTGATCCCCTCTCTGTGCACTGTGGTTGCGTCCCTCTCCTGAAGGGACATGAAGTGATGTAGAGGTGGATGGAACCAATGAGTGGAGATGGGGACTAGGCACGTGACAATCTCAGGTGTGTTGGAAGCTGAGGATCCTTTGGAGTAGTAGCCCTTCAAAAGTGGAAAGACTGGTGGTGTGAAAGGAAATGAATAATAATGTTATTTGCAGGGTGTGCATGTTTTGGGATTATAAAATACAGCACAACTCCAGGAAATGTGAACATTTCCCTTGCGGTAGGACTGCACCCGCACTGCATGGGGTTAGCTGTGCGTTTAGGTCTAGGGGCATAGAAAAATAGATTTACTTACCCAATCCTCCATGCTGCTAGATTGGTACCAGAAACAGTCCTCCCTCATGAGTCAGTGGTCCGAGGACCTGGCATCATAAAGACCGATGCAGGAGCCAAAGATCATGTGACAATGCCAAGGGACAGCCCCTCCACTAGAGTTTAGGGGAGGGTTGCCTGCCCAGGAAAGCAAAGGATAGAATAAATAAAACTGCTCTTTACTCTCCCCTAGACTAAACAAGCAGTTAACCCTTGCAGTGCAGGCACAACCCCATAGCAAGGGAGAGTTTTTATATTTCTGAGTTGGGCTTTAGTAACTCTGTCACTTAAGCTGGGCACAGAGGGTGCAAATTTCTTTCCTGCAGCCACGGGTTGCAGGAATGAAATTTGCACAATTCCCCCATTGGCACAGACAGTCCTGACAGGGAAATCCTTCCTGGAGGCAGGGGAAGCCAAGCCCACTGCGAGAAGACAGTGATAATCGCTAGCGCATATAGCAGCCGCTTGCGATAATCGAAGCAAGACCAGCAGGCTAGTTGTACCAAAGTTGATTGATCAGCTTGGTACATTTGGCCTGCCCACTGGCCGAGCTTAGAGCACTTTCACACTGGTGCGGTTTTGGTTACTCACACCACGGGTGCAGTACATTGTACCCACAGGTTTCCTGCGAGTTAACTGCGCTTTGCCTTAGACTTCTATTACATCGGGGGGTTTTGGTGCGTTTTTTAAGGCCACTTTCACACTGGGGCGGGCAGGGAGGCAGCGGTAAAGAGCCACTAGTTTTAGCGGTGCTTTACTGCTGTTATAGCGGCGCTTTGGCGACAGCGGGATGCCCCAAAGAAGGAGTTAAAAAGGGTTTAAAAGCGCCCGCGTGCGGCGCTTCCGAAAAGGTGTTCATTCATTTCAATGGCAGGGGCGGTGTATACCCCGATCCCGCACCGCCCCAAAGATGCTGCTTGCAGGACTTTTTTTTTCCCATCCTGCAAGCGCATCACCCCAGTGTGAAAGCACTCGGGCTTTATATGCTGGGGTGGATTGGGAGGCATTTTTCAGGTGCTTTACAGGCACTATTATTTGCGCTAAAACGCCTCAATGTGAAAGGCGTCTAAGACTGCACCATGACTCCTTTTCAATCACAAAGCATGCCAGATTGAAGGAGGTGTAGGACCAAAGCTCTTTTGGCCCTACTTCTCCTATGGGTCACAGGAGTGCATTTTGTTCTGCATGCCTGTGACCTCCTGATGCCACGGTCAGCTGACATCACTGAGCCACAGAGAGATCCTGACTTTAAAAGTTTGGATCCACCCAGAAGCCTGACCAGCAACTGGCTCAGCAGCTCACTAAGCTGCCAAGAGCCTGAGCCAGCCGCTCCCACTCCCTCCATAGCCCATCACTCCAGAGCAGAGAGCAATGGCGGAGATTCACCCCTCTCTGCTCACTGAGAACTGAATGATCAGCAGTCTTTGATCGCTCAGTTCTTGGTTATAGAGCTGGTGGAGCGCAGATGCAGCATCCACCTAGGTACATATATAGGTTTATTTATTTATTTATTTTTAATTCGGAACTTTAAACAGTTTTTTGCATACTGTTCCATAACCTCATTAAGAAACAATGGGATTGCTCTGTTATAACACAAGCTTTGGGATGTTTAGGCCCCTTTCACACAGCCGTGTCCGTTTGCGAAGTCTGCTCTGCTCAGCAAGGATCGATCCACTGATCCCCGCTGAGCAGGCAGATGACAGATCCATCTCCCCTCACTGAGCGGACACAGATCTGTCAGAGCCCCCGCTCTGCTCTATGGAGATTGGATGAAAAATGATTCGCCAGTCCGTTTTCATCCGATCCGCTCCAATCAGATTCTACAGACGGATGTAAAATAGGGTTTCCATCCATCTGGATTTCACGGACAGGATTGGATCGGAGAGCGGCGGATGTCAGCGGACATGTCACCGCTGACATCCAGCGCTCCATAGGGCTGCATGGAGCATCCGTTCAGGTCTGCCTGAAAGACGGACCTGAGCAGAATGCCCGTGTGAAAGGGGCCTTAAAGTAGAAGAAAAAGGTAACTAATAGGCTGACATTTATATGTTCCCTCTCTGTATGACCCCATAGCCCTGCATACTTTTATCACCAATCAAAAAGACCTCTTTTAGCGTTTTTCTATATGGTCACATGACCGCAAAGCTCCTGTTCTGTGCATAGCAATGGGAATGGATCCTATAAAACAGTGAGGGCAGCACAATGGCTAAGTGGTTAGCACTTCCACTTGGCAGCACTAGGGTCTCCGGTTCAAATCCCAACCACAGCATTACCCGCCTGGACTTTGCATGTCCTCACTGTGCCTGCATGGGTTTCCTCCCACACTCCAAAGCCATGCTGGTAGGTTAATTGGCCCTAATGTGTGTATGAATGAGGGGCTAGGGACCTTATATTTATAAGCTCCTTGAGTGCAGGGACTCATGTGAATGTATAATACACAGTATATGCATATACAACGAGGGAAAAAAGTATTTGATCCCCTGCTGATTTTGTACATTTGCCCACTGACAAAGAAATGATCAGTCTCATGTTTTAATGGTAGGTTTATTTTTTTTTTTTAAAAAAGAGAAAAACAGAACAATAATAAAAGAATCAAAAAAAAAAGGGATTTTATTATAACTTACCGTAAAATCCTTTTCTCCGAGTTCACTGACAGACGCAGCTTCTTCTTGACTTTGTGGGTTTTATGTTCGTCTTACTAGGAGCTAGTAAAGAAACAGTCACCCGTTTACATGTTTTAGTCGTCCCCTAGTTTATGAAAAAAGGGAGCAACATATACGTATATGACACATAATATGTAAGTGTACTCAGGGACGTGAGTTCCTCGAATATTTATATTCCAGGGATCGGGGAGTAAGTATGTGTGTAATCCCGGTTAATTGGATGGTCGTACCGAAACCTCACACCCTCCTTTGGGTACGTCCGTGTCGACAGA
>BLSH010485638.1:39412-49568 GCA_018402905.1 Glandirana rugosa | reverse complement strand
AATATGTACAGGAGGGGGCTAATATGTACAGGAGGGGGCTGATATGTACAGGAGGGGGTAATATGTACAGGAGGGGATATGTACAGGAGGGGGTAATATGTACAGGAGGGGGCTAATATGTACAGGGAGGGGGCTAATATGTACAGGGAGGGAGCTAATATGTACAGGGAGGTATAATATGTACAGGAGGACATAGAGGGACGCTGTCGGATGAGGAAGAAGAGGGATGCCGCAGCAGGAGGAGGAGGACAGAGGAACGCTGCAGGATGAGGACAGAGGGACGCCATGGAAGGAGGACAGAGGGACACCACGGGAGGGGGACAGAGTGGAACGCCGCAGGATGAGAACAGAGTGAGAGGCTTACAGGAGGAGGACAGAGGGGCGCTGCGGGAGGAGGATAGAGAGGGATGCTGCGGTACGAGGACAGAGGAATGCTGCAAGAGGAAGACAGAGAGGAACGCTGTGGGAGGAGGACAGAGCGATGCTGCAAGAGGAGGACAGAGGGACACTGCGGGAGGAGGACTGCCGGAGGAGGACAGAGAGGGATGCTGCAGAACAAGGACAGAGGGATGCAGGAACGGCCGGTCCATTAAGGGCACAGGAGCGCCACACCCCCTTTCCATCGCCGCCTCCCCTATCCATTTGCCTGGTCCCTTTCAGGACGCCGGATGCATGGCTTCCAATGCGGGGTGGATTTTTTTTTAAGCATCTTATTAGAACCAGAGGCTCTAATAGGCTTCAAAATAGGGTGGGTTCGGGGCGCAGAGAATGTGTCCGGAGCCCATCCAGGTGTGTTACAACAGCGAATTAATATTTGCTATTGTAACACAGATCTCCCCCCCCCCCAGCCAATCAGGTAGCGGGTTTTTAAACCTGTCACCTGATTGGCTGAAATAACAGGCGATCCTATTGGATGCCTAAGAGGAGGAGAAGATCTGCACGCTGGAAGCCACCGATGGAGACAAGGACACGGAGCCGCTGCACGTTGCCCACCTCCCGCTACCCGCCTAAATGGGGTAAGTGGCAAACCGACCGGCAAACATCGGGGGGGGGGATGTTTGTTTGCTGCTCCCCCAAAGAAAACCACTAGCCGCCACTGGAGGGTCGCCTGAGACTGGGGCAGAGGTTCACCTTCCAGCAGGACACTGACCCTAAAAACAGCCAGAGCTACAATGGAATGGTTTAGATCAAAGCATATTCAGGGGTGTAACGATAGGGGTTGTAGGGGTTGCGATTGCAACCGGGCCCCATGCTCCAGGGGGCCCGTGTGCCTCCCTTGTACACCTGGATAGGAGGGATGGCAGGGGGGCATTTAGAGGTACCAATCTCCTCCATTTTCCTCCTAATGCAGGAGATTGGTTCCTCTATATGCTGCCCTGCCGCCCCTCCTATCCAGTTTACTTGTCTTCTGCTGTTCCCAGGGTACCCGTGTGCTTCCCTGCCCCCCCCCCCCCCCCACAGGGCTGCTGTCTTCCCCCCTCCTCTCTCCTGCCAGCTGCTGTAGAAGATGTGTCATGATGGAGAGATGGGAACGGGGTGGTAAATTTGTCATTTACCGGCTCCTTCCTTTTCTGAATGGACAGAGTCAGTGATTGGTACCAATTGGTTCATTCATAACTGAAGCATAGTAAACTGTTTTTTATTATACTTCCATTTCTGAATGAATTGGAGGCTCGGTGCACAACTATTCCTGTCCATTCATTCTGTGCAGCTGAGGCTACACAAATGGAGATTGAGAGCCGAGGTATGTTTAGACCCCTGATATCTCATCAAATCCCCCCAACAAGGCTCCTAAACAAATTGTAAAAGATTGTAAAAATAAAATTGTAAAAAATAAAATGAAATGGTAAAAAAATAATAAAATTAAAATAAAAATTAAAAACTACTGACACCAGTGAGGGAACTATCAGGATTGCAAAGGTTGCAATTACGACGGGCCCTGGCATTTCACCACCATGGGGAGGCCTGAAGATGGCAGAAAGGGTGCTCGCTGCAAAACTTGTTAAAGGGCCCCGCTGTGGTACCGTAATAAAGGGACCCGCAATAGGAGTAAAGGGCCCCAGGATCAGTGGGAAGAGGGAGGGCCCTTGCCAGGGGTCAGGGGGCACTTCATAATTTCTTGCACCGGGGCCCTGAAGGATCTAGTTTTGCCTCTGCATTCATTTGTCCCAGGTGGACTCACTTGCCCTCCCAGGGGCCATCGTCCAATTGGTCACTGACTCTGTTCATTCAGAAAAGGAAGGAGCCTGTAAATGACAAATTTACAGACCCGTTCCCATCTCTCCATCATGACACATCTTCTACAGCAGCTGGCAGGAGAGAGTAGGGGGGAAGACAGCAGCTCTGTGGGGGGGGGGCAGGGAAGCACACAAGGACCCTGGGAACAGCAGAAGACAAGTAAACTGGATAGAGGTAAATTGAGGAGATTGGATCCTCTAAATGCCACCCCCGCCATCCCTCCTATCCAGGTGTACAAGGGAGGCACACAGGCCCCAGGGACCATGGGGCCCGGTTGCAATTGCAACCCCTATCGTTATGCCCCTGACTGAATGTACTGTTTTGTTGTTTGTTTTGAAAATCAATAAAAAGATATTAAAAAAAAAAAAATTGCAGATCGCCGCCATTACTAATAAAAAAAAAATAAAATAAAAACCCCAGAAATGAATTCTCATAATTCGTAAACGTGGCAACTTTTGCGCAAACCAGTCAATATACACGGATTTCGGGTTTTTTTACCCAAAATATGAGGAAGAATAAAAATCGGCAAAAAAAATTTTTTTTATATATTTTTTTTTGGATATGTATTTTAGCAAAAAGTAAGAAATATTGTTTTTTTGCAAAATTGTCGCTCCTTTTTTGTTTATAGCGGTGATCAGAAATGACGCTGAGGTGATCAAATACCACCAAAAGAGAGCTCTATTTGTGGGAAAAAAGGACGCAAATTTTGTTTGGATACAACGTCGTACGACTGCGCAATTGTCAGTTAAAGCGACGCAGTACCGTATTGCAAAAAGTGCTCTGGTCCTTAAGGGGGAAATCCTTCCGGGGCTGAAGTGGTTAAACACAATATATTTGCATAAAAAACACTTTATTTTTCATGTTAACATTTCTCAAACACAAGTTCCATACAATTAAAACCATATAGTAGACAAATACAGTCCTGTATAAGATGGATCAAATTCATAGGATGGTATACTTCCAATGCGTTTCCAATATGTGTAGTGAATTTTCTTCATCAGGAAAAGAAATACCATTCCTGCAATAAAAAATATATACAAACTAGTATCCCATGTATATGGATCCATTCAACAAATGTTAGCATTAAGACATATATATATATCTATAGCATTACATTGGCATAGTTTGCAACACTTACAATTACTGTATTATTTGAAGAGAGCAGCTTCCATGTCCATTAGGCCCCATCTTTTGCATCAGCACAAAACTTCCTGCCATGCTAGGGTAGCGGAAAAAATGTTTCCACAACCGACGTTCAAAAACACATGTTTTGAGCTAAAAACATACAAAATTGTGTGTCTAAGACCCCATACACACTATAGATTTTCTGCAGATTTTTGTCTTCAGATTTACCAAAACCATATAATATGAGGTCAAACCTTAACCGGTTCCGTACTGGCTCGCGTATATTTACTGCCGCAGTGTAGCTCTATTCCGCAAAATCGCCGTCTATAAACCGCAATAGCGGGCACGGCCAGGGGGCACGCGCGCGCTCCCCAGCGCGGTCACGGCGGTCCGATTCACTAGAGGACTTTACAGGGATAGACCAATGATTTTTGGTCTATTCCTGTTGATCGGTCCTAGCAAATGGAATGCCTCCCCTGTCTGTGGAATGTAAACACAGACGGGGAAGTGATGTCATCTCCCCTTTCTGTGTTCTTTTCCGTTGCAGAGGAGAGAGAGACATCAGAAACGTGAGTTGTACCAACACTACACTAACACCAATACGCATAGGCACACTTTTAACTCTTTGATCACCCCCCCTCAGTTAACCCCTTCACTCCTGTCCCCCTGTCACTGTGTCACTGAGTGCAGCGATCAGATCGCTCACTGATCGCTGTACTTGTGACCCTTGTAACACTAATCAGTGTTAGGGTAGGTAGTAGTAGGCCTAGGTAGGTGTAAATACCCCTCCCCCCTTACTCCCCTAATAAAGTATTTAACCCCTCGATTGCCCCGTCACCTGTGATCACTGTATAAGTGTCATGAGTGATGCTAGATAGTTCGTTTTTTTTCCCCATCAGATTAACCGACGTATGCATATGTGTGTATATATATATATATACCTTTTATAGGTTTTCACCCCCCCGATCACCCGGCGGTGACCTCAGTTAGGTTTTAGCGTTCGTTAGGGTCAGCACAAACACCAGGCAGGGCCAGTTAGTTAGGTACTCTGACACTCATACACACACATTAGATAGGTGTTAGATACTATTGCAGTATCTTATCAGATCAATATCTGATCTGATCAGATCTATATTAGCGCCTCCACTAGATTAGTGTTCTAAAAAACGTGGCGTTATCGGGATCAGCCCAGATACCTGCTAGCACCTGCGTTTAGCCCCTTTGCTCAGCCCAGCCCACCCAAATGCAGGATCAATAGATCGCTGACACTTGCCAAAACACAATACACATATCTGCAGTGTTCGCTGAGACCACGCCCGATCCCTGCTAAAGCTGACAGTGAATTTCGTAGCGACTTGAAACAGGCTCTGACAACCAGGTGCACTTTTTTGCCTGTGAGTCACACTAGTGTACCAATAAATTTAGAGGCCAACATGTCAAATCCGAGGTACACTAGTGAAGAGGCCTACGTGTTGCTGAGTATGACAGATGAGAGCGATGGGGAAGCCTCACTGTCAGATTCAGGCTCATCATACAATCCCGTAGACAACAGCGGCTCCATTACAGATAGCTCTGACGATGGAGTGGTCCCTGCTAAGGTCAGGCGTACCAAATTCCGTTCTGCTGTCGTCAAGGTGCATGAACCACAGGGCTCTCGTGTGGAGCACAGAGCCAGTACTAATGCCGCTACTCCTTCTGGTGATGTGGCAAGCACCAGCTGCCTAGTATATCAACCAGCACTGCAGTAACACTTGGTGACGTGGCGAGTCCCATAAGTACAGTTCAAGCTGGTGTGGCTAGCACAAGTAGTGTCCCGCAGCCACGAAGAAAACAAACACAGGCCCACAGAGCCCATAGTGCCCTTCCTGCCGCGCTTGCAAACCCTGATTGGCAACCCACCACTGATGCAGCGCCCGTATTTCCCCCATTCACCGGCTAACCCGGAATTCAGGTGAATACAGTTGACTTTAGGTCCGTTGATTTTTATTTGCTGTTTTTCACCGAAGATCTCTATAGATCTATTGTGGACCAAAGCAATTTATATGCTGGTCAATGCTTCGCCACTAATCCCCATTTGTCACTTGCCAGAGACTGGAAACCAATTATGGTTTCCGAAGTTAAGACCTTTCTGGGCCTTACCCTTATATTGGTCCACTGACTCAATTCATCACATGTATGTCTTCTCTGCTTGCATGGCCAGGACAAGATACCAGCAGATCCTGCGGTTCATGCATTTCAACAAAATGAACTCTGTCGTTCACGGGGTGACCCTGAATATGATCGGCTCCACAAAATTCGGCCCCTCATAAACCACTTCAATCAGCAGTTCACAGCACTTTTTATTTCCAACCAAGTTGTGTGCGTGGACGAGTCCCTGATTAAATTTGCTGGCCGTCTTGCTTTCAAACAGTACGTCCCCAACAAGCGTGCCAGATATGGGGTCAAGATGTATAAGCTCCGTGACAGGGCCACAGGCTATACATGTAGTTTTATGGTTTATGAGGGCAAAGATAGTCACGTAGAGCCGGAAGGATGCCCAGACTACATAGGGAGCGCTGGCAAATTGTGTGGAGCTTGGTGTCACCCTTATCTCGAAAGGGGTACCATTTGTACGTGGACAATTACTACACAAGCGTGCCACTTTTTAGTCACTTGTTTGATCACCAAATTGTCGCATGTGGCACCATGTGACCTAATTGCCGGGGCTTCCCCCAACGGCTGGTAGAATCCCGACTTAGACGGGGGGGGGGGGGGAGAGCCTGCTTGAGAAGTAGTAATTTGCTTGCGGTGAAGTGGAGGGATACAAAGAATGTTTTCTTTCTTTCCTCCCTTCACGCAGACACGGCTGTCCAAATTACAACGGCGACTGGTGTTGTGGAGAAACCCCTCTGTGTCCACGAATATAACCAAAATATGGGAGGTGTGGACCTCAATGACCAGTTATTGGCACTGTACTTAATTGCCTGTAAGTCCAGATGCTGGTACAAAAAAGTGTCTTTTACTTATTCCAATTGGCTATGCTGAACGCTTATGTGCTATACAAAGCGTCAGGATGGACTGGATCTTTCTTTCAATTCCAGGAAGAGATTCTCAGAGCCCTGCTGTATCCAGCTGGCTCTGCACCCCATGTTTCCAATCCAAATGCAGTGAGCCAGCTGCATGGACAGCATTTTCCACATGCCATCCCTGGTACCCCTACCAACCAAGCCCCCCAAAAAAGATGTTGTGTCTGCCAATGACGTGGATACAGGAGTGACACCCATTATTATTGCCGATCCTGTTTTGACCAGCCTGGTCTCTACATCGTTGACTGTTTTGAGCGCTACCCTACACTAGTTGAGTAATAGCGTAGGGAACAGCACTACAAGGAATAGGGCACACGTTCACAGGGTCTCCAAAGATGTCACCGCATTTTTAGAGACCCTAACCTTTACTGTTATAAAAAAAAAAAAAGCGTACCAAAAAAAAACAAAAAGTTATAAAAACCAAAAAAATGTTTTTTTTTTGCAAGTATGTAATGTTTTTATAATGTTTTGCTGTAAGGTTTAATCATTTTTTTCTTCTTAGCAGGAATGTTATTTTTTTATATGTTATTGTATTTTATTAATCTCTATTTTGGTTTTCAGGTACGCCAGCTGCAGCGCTGATTTATTAAGGGTGACAGCAACAGCGTTTGCTCCCACCATATATAAGGCAGTGACTCCAGCGCTGTTGGAGGTGATTTCACCACCACAGTTAAAAAAAGAGCAAATATACCGGAGTATAGGGGCAGGGGTGGAAATTGGGGTGGATTGCCCCTATGCTCCGGTATATATTTTTAAAAAGGGGCTATGCCCACCATTAGAAGTGGGTGGATGAAGGGAGGTTTCCTAATGGTAGGCATACCCACCAATTGATTCTTTTTTTTTCATTTAACCCACAGGCTGCATGAAAAAAAAGAACACATGCCCAACAAGGACCAGTGACAGATTAGTATGTTGCTGGTCTTAGAGTGGTTATACTGGAATGATGCCTGCAGGTATAGGTATCATCTAGGTATCATTATTTATATATGAAAAAGCAATCCTAGTGGCTGATTAGCTGCTAGACTGCTTTTACAAGCAGTGGGAGGGAACGCCCCCCCATAACGGCCGTCTTACATGGTTTTCTCCTGTCCCACCGGGGAACTCGAGAATGCAGCCGGTGGTTCCGACAGCTGACCATAGAGCTGATTGAAGACTAGAATGGCTCCAATCCAAGCTGGCCATACAGTACATGAATAGAAATTCTGCAGCTTCAGCAGGGAATAGACACATTTCAATTTATATATGGGGACAGTGGTTGTACAGAAGTGAATCTACTGATCATCGTCTGTACCACTAGCCTATTGGATAACTGCCGCTTGATCAGTGTATTCTAAAGGTGGGTCTGCCCACCGCCAGAACACAATAGCTCAGCAGTAGTGATTTCCCCATCCACCACCAAATGGTTGAATGAAAAAAAACGGAAGCATCTCTGGGCTGCTTTATTCTGACTCTGCCTTGACTGCAGTCACCTGGGACAGTTTTAAATTATACACCTAGGGCAGTGTTGCCAACCTACCAGATTGAAATTTACTGGCACAACACCCACAATTTACTTGCACAGCCAAGTTTTTACTGGCATTTTACAAAAGTTACAAAATTACAGTTTTCAGCGCAAATTTCACAATTTAGGCTACAAGCAAGTACACTGTGAAAATAGCAATGTGATTTAAGGTAGATAGCAAGGTATAAAAAACATATTTCTGTTATTTTCAAAATAATAAGGGCAGATTATTTAGTCCATCAGTTTTGTCACCTATGTCAAATTTTAGAGATTCCCCCTTAATTGCTGTTCCATAACCACCACAGAAAGTGAGATGAAATCCCTGGTAGCCACAAGGTTCACCAGAATTTATGTCCCCTCTTCTAAATACTTCCTGTCTCCATCACCTACTGTTTTATCCCTCCAGTCTCCATCCCTCCATCACCCCTCTTCTCCATCACACCATTCCCCCGTCTCCATCACACAATCCCCCCATCACTTCCTGTCACTATCCCTCCATCTCCATCACACCATCCCCATCACCTCCTGTTTCCATTACACCGTCCTTCCATTACCTCCTGCCACTTATCCAGTGCACACTGCACTCATACAGCGCACACTCACACTAAGAGAGAGAGAGACTCCTGCAGCCTGGCTCACCGCTGTCTGTCAGAGTGAGCAGAGACAGTGTGGGTGTCAAACAGTCCCACACTCACTGTCCCGACTCTTTTTGGCCGGCTTGAAGAGGAAGCGTACTGCACTCACCACTGTCACCAGGAGGGCTGCAGGGTCAGCCAGAGCAGGGAGGCAGGCAGGAATCAGGAGGATCCATCCATCCATCCAGAGCGTCTGCTCCGGTCAAGTGCTGGCTGGCGGTGGTGTGGTGGGAAAATGCAGTAACCTCATTTGAGGGTGGATGGGCTGGGCAGAGGCACTAGCTGGCAGCAGGAGGAGAGGTCGTCCAAATCGTCTCAGGGTCAGGATCGGATCTTCTCACTTGCCGCTTGGGGATTTCCGTAATTGCACATACGCAGCTCTGACTGGAGCCGATGGCCGCCGTTTTTACTGGCACTTTTCGGCTGCTACGGACTATTATGGACACCCAAAAAACTGCCCTGTTTTTACTGGCTGTCCGTAAATTTACGGACGGTTGGCAACACTGACCTAGGGTCAAGCAATACCAAACTATCCTTGGGGGTCAACACGGACTGACACCTGGCTTTGGATAGGGTGAAGGTACAGGTCAAATCCATATAGATGGAGAGGTCATGTTGTTGTGAACTACTATAACAAAGAAACAAATGCTATGCCAGTCCCAGCATATTTTTGATCAGGAAGAAAAGAACAGGAGACTGGTAGCATGGTTAGCAAAAGAACACACCTCAGAGGTTAATATAGCTACCGTTGCGGACTCGATTGGCTCTCTTTTGACTAACACTGATAGCATTAATCAGTGCTTTGATTCCTTTTACCATGATCTGTATATGTCCAGGGTTGACCATGAGGCAACGGAATTGTCTCGATACCCGAATAATATAGAATTCCAGACTCTCTCCGTAACCCAATGTGCCTTGATGGACCTGTCTTGAAGAGGTACAGTTGGTCCTTCATTTCTTCATTCTAGGAAAATACCTGGTCCTGATGGGATACCAGTTGAATTTACAAAACCTACACTGAGGAACTAGCTAATCACCTGCATAGTACTATTACAATGGCTCTACCCCAATTATAATAGCCATCACTAAACCTGGAAAGAATCCTACTCTTTGTGCCTCATATTGCCCCATTTCTCTTTTAATGCAGATGCAAACATTTTAACCACAGTGCTGGCTACCAGGCTAATGAGGGTTATTTCCATGTTGATACATGATGATCAACCCAGTTTCAATCCAGGCAAAGGGATGGATATAAATATTCATTGTCTGTTCACTAATATCTCTGTCATTGCCTTGAGGGGAGAAGTTGGAGTAGTTGTGTCCTTTGATTTAGAAAAAGCTTTTGATTCTGTTGGGTGGGCTGCCTTTGGGAGGTGCTTTCCAAATTTGGCTTTGGACCTAAATTTAACTGGTTATACGCATTCTATTTATCCCCTTCAGCAAGAGTCTGCACGAATAGCACTCTGCCCTTACCATAAATGTAAATTTACTTAAATTGCATAGGGGTAAGAGGCAGGGCTGGAAAGGAAAGGGGGAGGAAAAGGGGGAGGAGAGAAAGGGGGGATGGTGGAAAAGGGGGGGGGGGAGAAGGA
>BLSH010485638.1:0-22684 GCA_018402905.1 Glandirana rugosa | reverse complement strand
GGGGGGGGGTGTCTGTAGCCCACAGAACTGAACCTGATAGATAGTGGCAGCTGTGCTCCATCGGTCTGGGGGGGGGGGGGGCAGACAGGCCTGACCACAGAAATTCCCCTCTTCACTCCAGCCCACCAGCCCATCACCTCACACTAACCCCCTCATCACACACCATTCCCACACCCCCCCCATCGCCAATTAGAGCTGACGACCAATGGGGTCTCAGGACCTGCTTCCTGATTGGCCAGGAAGAGAAACAGGAAGACATTAGTGAATATTAATTTGCTAATGTTACACAACAGGGTGGGCTTGGGCACAGTCCCCCCAAGCCCACCCTTTTTTGAAGCCAAAAAAAAAAAACCCACTGGACTCCATGTGTCTGGTGCCCTGATTGTAAATTTGGGGCCGGGCGCATGGATTAGTGGGATGGCACCCCTGTCCCCCTAATGAGCGGACATCACTGCTGATAGAGCTGACAGCACTCCTTGGGATCTTAGTGCAGCAGAGGCATGGAGCACGTGACATTACAAAATCATTGGATTTCTTGCAAGATCAACTGGTACTTTTATTTATTTTTTTGCACTTTTTGGAGCATTGAAGCATCTTAGCAAACCAAGAGGGAGCAAATATGGTAGTTCTATTGATAGACTTAACAATCACTTTAAGTCAGTGACTCAAAACAAGTTACTTCCCTTGCTGCTTGCTTGTTAATGTCCAAGACTCAAAGAGAACAAATTTAGAGAATCCCTGTGAATGGCAGCAAAATAACATTTTCCAAAGCAGATCAGCAATGTCATTTTCCTTAAACCGCTTGCGGACCACCTTTTATACATTTACTGCTGCAGGGTGGCCACTCTGTGCCAGATCATGTACCTAGTGCGTGATCTGACACCTGGGGCGCACCACCAGTGACCCACTCCTGCTGTGATTATACATAGCGGGAGCCCAGCGGCGGGTACCGAGGACTCGATGTCCACCGGCGCCCACCAATTACAAAGGCAGAACGGCAATCTGTCAGAGGGGAAGGCATTGATCCTGTGTTTCTGCTAAGCAGGAACACGGATCTTTGCGTTCCTCTTGTCAAAGCACCTCCCCCACAGTGAATAAGCACAACCTAGGCATACATTTAACCCTTTGATCACCTCTGAGATGCCAGTGTCATTAGTACAGTGACAGTGCATATTTTTAGCACTGATCACTGTATTAGTGTCACTGATCCCCAAAAAGTGTCAAAAGTGTCAGTTAGGTGTCCGATTTGTCTGCACAAACCAATCAATATACACTTATTCTGATTTTTTTTACAAAAAATATGTAGCAGAATACCTATTGGTCTAAATTTATGAAGACATTTCATTCTTTTACATTTTTTTATTGGGTATGTTTTATAGCAAGTAAAAAATATTGATTTTTTTCAAATTTGTCGGTCTTTTTTTTTGTTTATAGCGCAAAAAATAAAAACTGCAGAGGTGATCAAATACCACCAAAAGAAAGCTCTATTTGTGGGGAAAAAGGGCATCAATTTTACTTGGGCACAGCGTCGCACTACCGCGCAGTTGTCAGTTAAAGTAACACAGTGCCGTATCACAAAAAATGGCTTGTTCATGAAGGGGGGTCAATCTTCCGGAGCTGAAGCGGTTAAAATAACATAGTAACATAGTATTTTGGACAGGGTGTATGTGCCATGTAGGTTTCTAACCTATACTTGCTGAAGAGTTCCAGGTTTAATGCTGATATGGACAAAACAAACATTTTGTTTTCTCAGAATCTTGGGTCCTGGAACCTGGAGGATTTGTAGAGCTTTGGGTGGAATAAAGCTTTAATTCCTAGGTCCACATCTTACATGGTAGCAAGACCTCATTGTTAGCCTCAACTGTCCTTGGGTCTTCATATGTGTGGGTGGAAGGATGTTCAGGGATCAGGGTCCCTGTTAGTCAGGAACTGTTTTGTTTGTTTTATGGTATGGACCAGTGTCGCCCAACCTTTTTTCAGCTGAGGCACCCTTTAAAATTATGGGCACCCCATTCTAAAGTGTAAAAAATTATTCTAATAGCTTTACACAATGCAGCAACATCCACAGATAGGGCACCCAACGTTAGAGGTGATTTATTCTTCCAAAGCAAATACACTTTTGCACACTGGTACAGACTAGTGTTCCAATGTTTCTCTTCTTCCTCAATTTCTCTCCATCAGTCAGCTAATGTCCCCCGAGTGCTGATGGAGAGGGACACAGGAGGGTCAAGCAAGGGTGCTGTGGAGGCGACAGGCATCCTCTTTATTAATTGATGATGTCATTGGTTGTTAGGATGCCGGTGTCTAGACCAGTGATGGCGAACCTTGGCACCCCAGATGTTTTGGAACTACATTTCCCATGATGCTCATGCACTCTGCAGTGTAGTGCAGCATCATGGCAAACGTAGTTCCAAAACATCTGGGGTGCCAAGGTTTGCCATCACTGGTCTACAAAGTCATAATGGTGCATAATGAAAACCCATGGCTTTGTGTAACTAAAAGGTAGTCTGGTTCCACTTGCTGGCTTGTATACATTTTTTATAATTTTTTAGGCACCCACGAAGGAACCTCAAGGCTCCCTGGTTGAAAAAGGCTGCTAAGGACAGTGCAAAGCCCTAAACCAGGGTTTCTCAACCAGGGTTCCCTGGAACCCTAGGGTTCCTCCAGAGGTTGCTAGGGGTACCTTGCGCAATGGTCAATTTCTACCTCTCAGATAAAATCCCAATGATACCATTGATATTTTTAGCTATCTGTAAGGGGATAATTCTTCCCATTGACCACAAGTATAACGAGCATTCTTCCCATTGACCATCACACTAATGTATCATGAGTTGTAGATTTTTAATTTTTAGCAGGGGTTCCCCGAGACTGGAGAATTATTTCATGGGTTCCTCGGTGTTGAAAAGGTTGAGAAAGGCTGCCCTACACCATTGAAGCTGTTTTTTGCTGAGTTGCTTAATAGAAATGCAGGACAAACCTGCTTGGACTGTTCCCGGGCGTCCCTGTTTCTAACATGGTTTACCCCTTCCAATACCAGTTAAGCTTGTCCCCTTAAAATATATATGTATACTGTATATGTGTGTGCCCCTTCCGCACCGCCCATGTCATTATAAGCCGGTATTTTGACGCTAAATACCGTTGTTATGGCAGCCGATAGCTGCCATAACCCCAGTATTTTTAAAAATGGTGGGCGGTCCACTTTATGATAAGCGAGGTCTCCGTGGTGAATTCGCCGCAAGATCACTTTTATCGGCAGCGGGAGAGGTCCCCCCCCCCCACCGTGTCCAGGTCATCTCCGCTGCTTACCGGAGTCGTCGGTAGTGGCGGAGACAATCCGATCTGTTCCCCTGAGAGGCTGGGAGTCGGGTGAGGGGAAGATGGCCCCCACTCGGCTCCATACCATTGGATGACGGAAGCAACGTCAAACGTCACTTCCGCCCAATGGTCTTAAATGTTTGTTTTTTATTAAAAAAAAAGACATTTATTAATTTTTTTTATTACATTTAAGTGAAAATATGAGATTTGAGGTCTTTTTGACCCCAGATCTCACATTAAAGGGGTCCTATCATGCTTTTTTTTGTATTACAAGTGATGTTTACATTCCATAAAAGTGTTCCATAAAAGTGACCCAACAAAAAAAAATTAAATGGACAGTGTAAAAATAAAAAATAAAAAGTAAAATAAATAAGAAAAAAAAAATTTAAAGCGTCCCGCCGAGCTCGCGCGCAGAAGCCAATGCATACATAAGTCGCACCCACATACAAAAACGGTGTTCAAATCACACATGTTAGGTATTGCAGCGATCAATAGAGCAAGAGCAATAATTCAAGACCTCCTCTGTATCTCAAAACTGGTAACCTGTAGAAATTTTTAATTGTCGCCAATGGAGATTTTTAAGTGCCAAAATATGTCGCCATTCCACGAGCGGCGCAATTTTGAAGCATGACATGTTGGGTATCAATTTACTCAGCGTAACATTATCTTTCACAATATGGAAAACATTGGGCTAACTTTACTGTTGTCTTATTTTTTTATTTTAAAAAAGTGTACTTTTTCCAAAACAATTGCGCTTGTAAGACCGTGTGACATAAAGTATTGCAACGACCGTCATTTTATTCTCTAGGGTGTCAGAAAAAAATATATAATGTTTGGGGGTTCTAAGTAATTTTCTAGCAAAAAAAAATATTTTAACTTTTAAACAACAGATGCCAAAAAAGAGGCTTGGCCCATAAGTGGTTAACACTCACCTATTGACTGCATAAATAAGAATAGAAGTACGTTTCCAAAGAGTGCTGACTTCATCCTTCACTGTGTCTCAATTCTTCAGTGGCGTTGAAAGTCCAATGCTTCCATGATCATTAAACTCCTACTCATAACCTACTCATATTTATATGTTATTTTATGGTTTTAGGATATTGTTACAACAGAGCAATTAATTTCTATGTGCTGTACAGAATGTTTACCTATAAACAGGCAATACACGCAATGTGAAGACTATATTGACTCAACATTTGTACTCAGTTCAAAAGTAATTACTCCCAAATTAACAGAAACTGGGAAAGTAAACGGCACCATTTGTTTGGCTGAAAAGCTGAGTTTCTCCAGGGACAGGCCTTCATGGTACACACCCAAACTGTTGCATTGCAAAAGTGAGCACATAGTCCAGTGACAAAAAAATGACATTCTGCTACTCCTCCTGAGTATGGCGATACCCCATGTGTGAGGCTTTTACACAGCCTGGCCACATACAAAGGCCTAACATTGAAGTAGAACCTTCAGGCGTTCTACGAGCATAAATTACAGATCTCATTTCTCAGCCACCTATTACACTTTTGAAGGCCCTGGAACACCAGAACAACGGAATTGCCCACAAAATGACCCCATTTTGGAAAGAAAACACCCTAACTTATAATCTATGAGGCATAATGAGTCTTTTGAACGGTTCATTTTTTTCCAGAAGTTGTTGGAAAATGTGGGGAAAAAAATGAAAATGCATAACGCAAAGTTGATCATTTATACGATATTTCCAACACATAGCATGTACATAGCAAAAATGACACCCCAAAATACATTCTGCTACTCCTCCTGAGTATGGCAATACCACATGTGTGAGACTTTTACCATTGAAGTAGCACCTCTAGGCGTTCTACGAGCATAAATTACACATCTCATTTCTCAACCACCTATTACATTTTTCAAGGCCCTGAAGCGACAGGATACTGGAATTTTCCACAAAATGACCCCGTTTTGGAAAGTAAACACCCCAACGTATAATCTATGAGGCATAATGAGTCTTTTGAACATGTCATTTGTTTCCAGAAGTTTTTAGAAAATGTGGAAAAAAATGAAAGCGCATTTTTTTTTTTACACAAAGCTGTCCATTTATAAGATATTACCAACACATAGCATGTACATAGCAAAAATGACACCACAAAACACATTCTGCTACTCCTCCTGAGTATGGCGATACCACATGTGTGAGACTTTTACACAGCCTGGCCACATACAGAGGCCCAACATTGAAGCAGCACCTTTAGGCGTTCTACGAGCATAAATTACACATCTCATTTCTCAAGCACCTATTACACTTTTGAAGGCCCTGGAGCACCAGGACAATGGAATTGCCCACAAAATGACCCCATTTTGGAAAGCAAACACCCCAAGGTATATTCTATGAGGCATTATGAGTCTTTTGTACGGTTAAGTGTTTGAAAAACTCGGAAAGAAGATAAAAACTCTATTATTTTTTACACAAAGTGGTCAGTTTATAAGATATTTCTAACACATAGCATGTGCATAGCAAAAATTACACCCCAAAATACATTCTGCCGTTTGTCCCGAGTATGGCGATACCACATGTGTGAGACTTTTACACAGCCTGGCCACATAGAGAGGTCCAACATGCAGGGAGCACCATCATGCGTTCTAGGAGCATAAATTACACATAAAATATCCTAATGACCTATTATACTTTTGAAGGTCCTGGAGCACTAGGACAGTGGCATTACCCACAAAATGACCCCATTTTGAAAAGCAAACACCCCAATGTATATTCCATGAGGCATTATGAGTCTTTTGTACAGTTCATTTTTTTCCACAAGTCTTCAGAAAACGTGGAAAGAAAATGAAAACGTATTTTTTTTTACACAAAGTTGTCAATTTATATGATATTTCTAACACATAGCATGTACATAGCAAAAATGACCCCACAAAATATATTCTACTACTCGTCCCGAGTATGGCGATACCACAGGTGTGATACTTTTACACAGCTTGGCCACATAGAGCGGTCCAACATCGAAGTATTACCTTCAGGCTTTCTAGGAGCATAAATTACACATCTAATTTCATAACTACCTATCACACTTTTGAAGGTCCTGGAGCACAAGGACAGTGGAATTACTCACAAAATTACCCCATTTTGGAAAGCAAACACCCCAATGTATATTTAATAAGGCATGGGCTGCAGATAGGTACTCGGGTACTCTTGTGGGCTGCAGATAGGTACTCGGGTACTCTGATGGATTAGTAAAAGGTACTCGGGTACTCTGATGGGCTGGTAAAAGGTACTCGGGTACTCTGATGGGCTGGTAAAAAGTTCTTGGGTACTCTGATGGGCTGGTGACAGGTACTCGGGTACTCAGATGGTCTGGTGCCAGGTACTTGAGTACTCAGATGGTCTGGTGCTAGGTACTTGGGTACTCAGATGGGCTAGTGACAGGCACTCGGGTACTCAGATGGGCTAGTGACAGGTACTAGGGTACTCAGATGGGCTAGTGACAGGTACTCGGGTACTCAGATGGGCTAGTGACAGGTACTAGGGTATAGAGTTGAGTGAACACCTGGACGGTCGGGTTCGGAGGGTCCGATAGAACTTTGGGAAAAAGTCCGGGTTCGGCACCGAACGTTGCCCGAACTTTATCCCGGACCCCGTACCCCATTGAAGCCAATGGGGACCCAAACTTTTAGGCACAAAAATGGCTGTAACAAAGTCCTGGCAAGTGCTAGAGGGCTGCAAAAGGAAGTAAAATGGGGGTAAGAGTAGGGCAAGTGCCCTATAAAAAAATGGGGATAGGGAAAATAAATTAAAATCAAATAAAAAAAAATGGGAAGGGGGGGTGGATGTGGAGTAGGAGCCTAGAGGTTGACTAGGCCGTGACCGTGGCAGTGTAGGTGGAAGTGGCAGTGGTCGAGGAGGAGGAGGAGATAGCCAACACTGTTTTTTTTTGTTTGTTTATAATTGGGGTAGCCCCCAAAATATTGAGGCCTATTCAAAAAAACAAGTATACGAATGGCTGTGTGAGTCCGGTCTAAATGTTTATTCTGCACAAGGTACAGACAAGTCTTGTGGGATCCATGCCTGGTTCATTTTAATAAAGGTTAGCTTGTCCATGTTGGCTGTGGACAGGCGGCTGTGCTTGTCTGTGATAACGCCCCCTGCCGTGCTAAACACACGTTCAGACAATACACTGGCTGCAGGGCAGGCCAGCACCTCCAAGGCATAAAGGGCAAGCTCAGGCCATGTGGCCAATTTGGAGACCCAGAAGTTGAATGAGGCAGACCCATCAGTCAGTACGTGTAGGCATGTGCACACATACTCTTGCACCATGTTGCTGAAATGCTGTCTCCTGCTAAGACATTGTCTATCAGCTGGTGGTGCTGTTTGTTGTGGCGGGCTGCTGACAAAGCTTTGCCACATTTCGGCCATGCTAACCCTGCCTTCTGAGGTGCTGGCGGTGGCACAGCTGCGTTGGTGGCCTCTTCCTCCTCTGCCTTCGCCTTGTGCTTCCACTGAGCCCCCTGCGTCATTTGGGAATGCCCTCAGCAGCGCCTCTACCAGTGTGCGCTTGTAGTCGTGCATCTTCCTCTCACACTCCAGTGAGGGAATTAAGGACGGCCTGTTGTAATTGTAATGGGGATCCAGCAGGGTGGCCACCCAGTAATCAGAAGAAGTTACAATGTGGGCAACTCAGCTGTCATTGCGCAAGCACGGCAGCATGTAGTCGGCCATGTGTGCCAGGCTGCCCAGAGGCAAAGACAAACTGTCCTCTGTAGGAGGTATATCATCTGTGTCCTCTGTATCCCCCCAGCCACGCTCCAGTGATGCCCACGAGCTGTGTTGGGTGCCACCCTGCTGCGATTCCTCCTCCTCCTCATCTTCCTCGTCCTCCAGAACTGTGCCCTGGCAACTTTTGACCTGGCCTATGCTGGTGCAGGAACCCACCCTCCGAGCCACTTGCGAATGACTGGCCTGATAACCGTGGAAATGACCCCTCTTCCTCCTCCTCCTCCTCATCCTCCTGTGCCACATCCTCTTCCATCATGGCCCGAAGTGTTTTTTCAAGGAGACATAGAAGTGGGATAGTAACGCTGAGAACAGCGTTATCGGCACTGGCCATGTTGGTGGAGTACTCAAAACACCGCAATACGCTACACAGGTCTCGCATAGAGGCCCACTCTTTGGTGGTGAAGTGTTGCTCTTCCGCAGAGCAACTGACCCGTGCGTGCTGCAGCTGAAACTCCACTATTGCCTGCTGCTGCTCGCACAGTCTCTCCAGCATGTGCAAGGTGGAGTTCCACCTTGTGGGCACGTCGCATATGAGGCAGTGAGCGGGAAGGCCGAAGTTCCGCTTCAGCGCAGACAGGCGAGCAGAAGCAGGGTGAGAACGCCGAAAGTGCGCACAGACGGCCCGCTCTTTATGCAGCAGCTCCGACATATCCGGGTAGTTTTTTTAGAAAATTCTGTACCACCAAATTCAGCACATGCACCAGGCAAGGGATGTGCGTCAAATCGGCTCGGCCCAGAGCCGCTACGAGATTTCGGCCATTGTCGCACACCACCAGGCCGGGCTTGAGACTCAGTGGCAACAACCACTCATTGGTCTGTTGTTCAATGCCCGTCCACAGCTCCTGCGCAGTGTGGGGTTTATCCCCCAAACATATCAGTTTTAAAACAGCCTGCTGTCGTTTCCCCCTGGATGTGCTGATGTTGGTGGTGAAGGTGTTACGCTGAGCGCAGTAGGAGGAGGAGGCAACAGGAGGCAAAGAGAAATGCCCTGCAATCCTCGGTGGTGGAAGGACATGCGCCAAATGGCTAGCCAGCTCAGGCCCACCCGCCACTACATTTGCCCAGTGTGCAGTTAGCGAGATATAGCGTCCCTGCCCGTGCTTACTGGCCCATGTATCAGTGGTTATGTGGACCTTGCCACTGATGCCATTGCGCAGTGCACACTTGATCTTGTCCCCGACTTGTTTGTGCAGGGAAGGGATGGCTCGCCTGGAAAAGTAGTGGCGGCTGGGAACCACGTACTGTGGGACAGCCACCGCCATCGGGTTTTTTAAACTGTCCGTGTCCACCAGACGGAATGACAGCATTTCAAAGGCCAGGAATTTTGAAATGCTGGCATTCAGGGCCAGGGATCGCGGGTGGGTAGGGGTGTACTTCCTCTTTCTCTCCAGTGTTTGGGAGATCGACAGCTGTAAGGTTCCATGGGACCATGTGGAAATGCTTGGGGACGGTGGCGGACATGGTGGCGTTGCTGTCATATCATCTGTTTGCTGGGTGGCAGGTGACACTGTCACTGTAGAGGTGGAGGAAGAGGCCGAGGCAGCAGCAGAAGAGGAAGCAGGAGGAGACCGAAACCTTTCTTGGATTTTGAGGTAATTATTCCAATGCAGCTTGTGCCTTGAATTTAGATGCCTGGTCATGGGGGTTGTGCTCAGGTTGAGAACATTTGAGAACGCCTTTGAGCTGCCTTTGGTGTGCTAGGTCCCTGAGTGTGGTGGGTAGTAGCAGGCATACTGTCTAGGGGACACTCGCTCCGCTTTTGCAACCTGCTTCCTCTTTTGCTGTGCTGGTGCCTCTGTGCGACCAGCACCTCCTTCTCCAAACTGCACACGTCACTCACAAGACATGTGGGGTCTAGGACCTCATCATTCTCCACATCATCTTCCACCCACCCTTCACCACTGCCCTCCTTGTCAGTCTGCACACTGAGGCAAGCTGCAGCAGTTGGCACCTGTGTTTCGTCATCATCAGAGACGTGCTGCGCTGGTGTTTCCATGTCCTCATCCTGCAACAGAAGTGGTTGGGCATCGGTGCACTCAATGTCTTCCACTTCTGGGGCAGCGCTATGTGGATGGCCCATGGAAAACACACCAGGAGAGTCATCAAAAAGCATAAGAGTCTCTTGCAGGACTTGGGGCTCAGACTGCTTGGCTAATTTACAAGGGGCTGAGGTGAAAGACAGATGGCCATGGGGTTCAGGTGCTAACTCTGAGCTTTCATCAAGGGACCGGGTGGGAGACAATGTGAAGGAACTGGAGGCGTTGTCAGCCACCCAATCTACTATCGCCTGTACTTGTTCTGGCCTCACCAATCATTGAGGGGCATTCTGGCCTACCATATACCAGTGAAGGTCCTGTTGGCTACCTGAGGAAGGTGTTTCCCTTGTGCGTGTAGCTGGCACACCTCAACCACGTCCTCTCCTTCCAACAGGAGGTTCACCAACACTAGCAGCACCAGCATCACCAGCAGCACCATGACCAAGTCCCTTATTTGCTCTCCTCACTGTGCCCGCAAATGTGCTAGCCCTATGTAAGTATTTATTAATACCAATTAATACCTTTTTTTTTTTTTTGAAAACACCAACGTAGACAGACTTTTTATTTTGGTGCAAGAAATGCACCTCTCACACCAACAGCTGGAAGCTCTCCCTTTAGAACTAGGGCATGATTTTTGAACAATAATCTGTCACTTACAGCAACAGCTGGAACCTGGCCCTATAGGAGTAGGCAATGATTTTTGAACAATAATCTGTCCCTCTAAGCAACAGCTGGAAGCTCTCCCTTTAGAACTAGGAGATGGTTTTTGAACAATAATGTGTCACTTACAGCAACAGCTAGAACCTCTCCCTTTAGAACTAGGAGATGATTTTTGATCAATAATGTGTCACTTACAGCAACAGCTAGAACCTCTCCCTTTAGAACTAGGAGATGATTTTTGAACAATAATCTGTCCCTCTAAGCAGAAGCCTCTACCTAGTGCAGTCAGATCATTGTGTAATGCAGGTTTTGATCTGCAATCTGTCACTCAAAGCAGCAGTATGTGAAATCTCAAATTACTCCCACAATCTGATTGTTCTGTACGATCCCACAATCTGATCGTTGTGTACGATCATAACGATCGTTGTGTTATGCAGGGTTTGATCTGAAATCTGTCACTCAAAGCAGCAGTATGTGAAATCTCAAATTACTCCCACAATCTGATCGTTGTGTACGATCGTAGCGATCGTTGTGTTATGCAGGGTTTGATCTGCAATCTGTCCCTCAGAGCAACAGCAGTAGTAATCTCAGGATGCAGGATCAGATGTTAAAATGTCTGCAATCTGTCCCTCACAAAAATGCTGGCAGCTTCCTCTCCCTATACTAGTCAGAGTCTCAGAGAGCATGTGACATGCAGCACTGTGACTCCAGCTTATAAAGAGGCTGGGTCACATGATGCACTGGCCAATCACAGCCATTCCATTAGTAGGCATGGCTGTGATGGCTTCTAAGGGCAAACCAGTGAAACGCTTGTTGATTGCTATTCAACATGCGTGATCAACTACCAGAACCCAGAACCCGAACGTTTTTTGAAATGTCTGTGTTCGGGTCCGGGTCCCGGACACCCCAAAGTTCGGTACGTACCCGAACGTTACAGTCCGGGTTCGCTCAACACTACTTGTGACGCAATAGTATACGCTATATTATTTTTTATTATTTGCTATTTTTTTCCCCACAAAAGTGGAGTTACCCTTTAAAAACAAAATAAAGATCAGTTAGTGCAACCTCTCCTAGTACTAATAGACTATAATTAGTTGCTGCTTACACCCTAAAAAGTGATTCCACCACACTTTACATAAAAATGTTTTTATGTTTATTGTAACATTTTATGGTTTATTTTGTAAATGTGGTTTCCTTGCACTGTTTCCGAGGGTTGGCAGCGTGACTGGTTGCTTAGATACTGGCCACTGCAGATTAGGGATGGGCCGAACACCCCCCCGGTTCGGTTCCCACCAGTACATGCGAACAGGCAAAAAATTTGTGCGAACATTCGAACACCATTAAAGCCTATGGGACCCGAACATGAAAAAATCAAACGTGCTCATTTTAAAGGTTTATATGCAAGTTATTGCCCTAAAAAGTGTATGGGGACTCGGGTCCTGCCCTAGGGGACATGTATCAATGGAAAAAAAGTTTTTAAATCAATTGTTTTTTCAGGAGCAGTGATTTTAATAATGCTTAAAGTGGAAAAAAAAAGAAAAATTCCTTTAACCACTTCAGCCCCGGAAGGATTTCACACTTTAGGACCAGAGCACTTTTTGCGATTCGGCCCTGCTTTGCTTTAACTGACAATTGCGCGGTCGTGCGACGTTGTACCCAAACAAAATTTGCGTCCTTTTTTTCCCACAAATAGAGCTTTCTTTTGGTGGTATTTGATCCCCTTTGCGTCATTTCTGATCACCGCTATAAACAAAAGAAGAGCGACAATTTTGCAAAAACACCCACATTTCTTACTTTTTGTTAAAATACAAATCTCCCAATAAAATATAAAAAAAATTTTTTTTTCATCGATTTTGGCCGATTTATGTTCTTCCTCATATTTTTGGTTAAAAAAAATCGCAATCGGCGCTTATTGATTGGTTTGCACAAAAGTTGCCGCGTTTACGGATGATGAGAATTCATTTCTGGGGTTTTTATTTTTTTTTTATTTTTTACTAGTAATGGCGGCGATCTGCAATTTTTAGTAGTACTGCGATATTGCAGCGGACATGTCGGACCATTTTGACACTTTTTTGGGACCATTGGCATTTATACAGCGATCAGTTCTATGAAAATGCACTGATTACTGTGTAAATGCCATTGGCAGTGAAGGGGTTAACCTGGAGGGGGCGCTCTAAGGGTTAACTATGTTCTCTCACTGTGTTCTAAATTTATTGGTACTGGGCTGGCAGGGGGAGGGGAGTGATCACGGCTTCCATATACAGGAAGCCTGTGATCACAGCCCTTCCCCCTCTATGAGAACAGAGATCTGTGTTTACTTAAAAACGTAAAAACTCAGTTCTTTCACTGCGGGGGAGCCATCGTGTGTAGTCGGCGGCGATCGGGTCCGACCTACCCGCTCCCTGGCCCCCCAGAACACAGTGAGTGCGCCTCCGGCGGCACACGCGCGCTCACAGTGCGGGATCTCGCAGCCGCCGTCATATGAAGGTGGTTTGCGATATCCAACCACTCTGTCCCCATCAGACGCCAGTTGGGCGGTTAGCAAGTGGTTAAATAATGTGCCTGGGGGTGGGTGGGTCCCCTTAGTCTGCCTGTAAAAGGGAGCACCTCTGTGATGTTTAGAACATAGCTAGAGCAAAATTACATTTCCAAAGGAAACATTTAAAAAAAATTTGACGTTAGGTCCCCCTAAAATCCATATGAGACCCTTATCCAAGCATGCAACCTGACCGGCCAGGATAGGGGGGGATGAGTGAGCGGTCCCTCCCCTCCTGAACTGTACCAGGCTACATGCCCTCAACATGGGGAATATAGGTGCTTTGGGGCAGGGGGGGCTGTGGTTGTGGGGGTCTGTGGGTTGTGGGGGCCTTATCGGAATCTGGAAGTCCCCAAATAAGGGGCCCCCAGATCCTGACCCCCCCATGTGAATTAGTATCTGGTACATGGTACCCCTACTACTTCACCAAAAGTGTCAAAAGAAGAAAAAACCACAGGAGACAATTAGGGACAAGTCCTTTATTAAAAAATAAAAAATAAAAATAAGTGCCCCCCATTGTAATCCATCGTCAATCACGGGCCGTGACGGACCCTGAAAAGAAAAGAAAAATCCGCAACAGTTTGTTGTGACAGTTTATTTATATGGCAGGGCAGGGCCACTCGGTGACGTATGCGCGTGGCCTGCTCCCTCTGACGTCACATGACGTCAGAAGGGGCGGGGTCACTCGATTACGACGCCGGGTGGCCTCGTCCTGCCATATAAATAAACTGTCAGAACAAAAAGCGCGCAGATAGCGGGAGCCCTCCCAATGGGGAGGAGTTGTGTGCGCCGTCTGCGCGCAATGCATTATGGGGCACTTCACCACTGCGAACGCCCCATAATGTTCTAAATTTGACAAACGGGCAAATTCGAATCGAACCGTGTGCCCATTCCTGCTGCAGATATTTAAATAGCAAGGACATGGCGCGGCTCCTCACCAACTGATGAAGTTCACACCCCTGGATGTAACGCGTGTAGGGGCGGAGTTTGGAGCCTGGAGTCATTGCGTGGCCCTTTCTGGGAGATTGTATACCGATCTATACGTTTTTCGTCTGCTACGGCTTAAGTGCCTACTATTTTAAGTAGATTCTTTTATTCTTCTCAATGTACTAGTGCTACCCCGGTAGGAGCCGCTTGATTTAAAAAGGTTCACCTTGTGTGTGCAGCCAGCTGAGAGGAACTCCGACAACCAACCTTTAGTCACTCACAGTCAAGAGAACAGTCAATGGAATTGTTGTTTTTGAATTTATTAGGGGATTTTAATTAGGATGGGGTATGGGAAAGGTCCAGGATGCCATTAATCCATTAACTTTGTACATTGGGGGGCACTTTACGTAATCTTCAGATTGCTCATAAGAAGCCTCTGCAGCAACTGTTTTTTCATTGCTCTTTACATCCCCACAGTCTCACATTGAGTTTCTCCCAGTCCTCTTATAGCAAAGGGTGTGATCCCTCCTGCAATCTCTGGAAATTAGCTGGACGCTGTGCTTGGCTGCTTCTATCCCCTCTTTTGGCTATAGAGATTCAAACAAACAGATACCCCACTTCCTCTGATTCTCCTTGTTTCTAAGGGGATGGTTACTCACAGTACAGCTCGCTGGGGTGCCTGCTCTCCACCAGCCTTAGGAAAGCCAACAGCTAGTCCAGACTGTGGCGCAGGAACAGCAGTGGTCACCTCAACCACACATCCAGCCAGAGACAGCACCCCCCTCCACCTGGGGGCCCCCTCCTGGCTCAGCACTCCATCACTTCATCCCCATCTCTCCAAATGACTCCCCACATGGCAGGCCCCCAGTAGTATTTATGTGGTGCCCTCTCCATCAAGCTCTCAGCTTGGGACTGGCCAGGCCTCCCACAATATTGCCAGGCAGTGGCTCTCTTCCTTGTCAGTCAGTCCCTGAGGAAACCATGTCGATTACTACCCGGGCTGCTCAGGGGGACCCAGTAAAGCCAGCCCACCTGGGTCTGCCCTGCCTACCAAAAAGTAAAAAGAATAACTATATACAGACACTAGTACCTGCAGGGTACTACATTAATACAGAGAGCACTAGATTTGATATTTTCTATTTTCATGTCCACATTTTACACTGGCGAGTGTTGAAGCTGACCACTGGATGCAGGAGACTAGGAGGAGTTAGGACGGTTGACTCCATCAAGCTCTCAGCTTGGGACTGGCCAGGGCTCCCACAATAATGCCAGGCAGTGGCTCTCTTCCTTGTTACTCAGTCCCTGAGGAAGCCCTGTAGATTACTACCCAGGCTGTTGAGGGGGCCCCAATAAAGCCAGCCCACCTGGGTCTGCCCTGCCTACCAAAAAGTAAAAAGAATAACTATATACAGACACTAGTACCTGCAGAGTACTACATTAATACAGAGAGCACTAGATTTGATATTTTCTATTTTCATGTCCACATTTACACTGGCGAGTGTTAAAGCTGATCACTGGATGTAGGGACTAGGAGGAGTTAGGACGGTTGACTCCTTCAAGCTCTCAGCTTGGGACTGGGCAGGGCTCCCACAATAATGCCAGGCAGTGGCTCTCTTCCTTGTCAGTCAGTCCCTGAGGAAACCCTGTAGATTACTACCCAGGCTGCTGAGGGGGACCCAGTAAAGCCAGTCCACCTGGGTCTGCCCTGCCTACCAAAAAGTAAAAAGAATAACTATATACAGACACTAGTACCTGCAGGGTACTACATTAATACAGAGAGCACTAGATTTTAAATTTTCTATTTTCATGTCCACATTTTACACTGGCGAGTGTTGAAGCTGACCACTGGATGCAGGAGACTAGGAGGAGTTAGGACGGTTGACTCCATCAAGCTCTCAGCTTGGGACTGGCCAGGGCTCCCACAATAATGCCAGGCAGTGGCTCTCTTCCTTGTCACTCAGTCCCTGAGGAAGCCCTGTAGATTGCTACCCAGGCTGCTGAGGGGGACCCAATAAAGCCAGCCCACCTAGGTTTGCCCTGCCTACCAAAAAGTAAAAAGAATAACTATATACAGACACTAGTACCTGCAGAGTACTACATTAATACAGAGAGCACTAGATTTGATATTTTATTATTTTCATGTCCACATTTACACTGGCGAGTGTTGAAGCTGACCACTGGATGTAGGAGACTAGGAGGAGTTAGGACGGTTGACTCCATCAAATTTTTTGCTTAAAGGGAAGCACTGTGTGTCTTGACCTTACTGGTAATGCAGGGTCATGGCATTAAAGTGAGCGGCTAGTGAGAACACGAGTGGTGGGTGACATTGAGGCTGTAAGATTATTTCACTTGGTGGTGGATTTTTCACGTTTTCAAGGACTGTTTTTGTTATATTATAATGTTTTCTGTCATCACATCATCTGGACACTGATATACTGTAATATTTCATTTGTAATGGAGTATTTTTCACCAGGATTTGGTATATCCAGTACCCTAAGGATTGCCATAATTATTTATAGTCGTGCTACACTATATGTGTGGTTTTGGTAACCCAACAAAATATGTTTGGATTGTCGGCAGAAACTAAAGCATTCAAAGGAAATCCACAAAGACAGAATGTAGGAGTTGATACATTAAGCAATAGAAACTGTTCATTTTGCAGAGTAAAATTGTGAGAAATACCCAGAAAAAAGAGCAGTGCCTGGAGCTGCAGACAGCAGTAAAAGACCCCAAGTCCAGTCGCACTTTTCCTACTATATACAGTATTCCATAAGGCAAAATAAATGAACAGGAATGACAATTAAAATAAAAAATAAATAATTAAAGTGCAGAGATCTCCCCCAAGTCAAAGAATAGATATGAAAAGACATTGATAATTGCCAATTCTTCTTCTAAGCATATATTAAAAAAAGAGTAGGATTGCCTGTTTACATTCTCCTTGGGCATCTCTTTGGCACTTTTTGGTTCCCTCGGAGGATCGTCATGGGTTAAATGGGTTAATAATTGTTTGCAGTCAAATAATGTGACGTTCCTCCTAAGGCAGAGTAAAAAATAACTTTAGGTGGAACAAGTGGCACCCAAGATTTAGCCAAGCTTAAGATTCATCCAGTAATGTTCCACAGGTATTTTTTGGCAAGTGGCAGCTGAAACGAACCCATGGGCCCAAAAGTCACTTTGTCTCAGGCGTCTAAAACTCACCACCACCCTCCCTCAAAGCCAAACAGCCTCATCTCTACAATCAACAGCTCTCTCCGGGAAGGAAAGGCTAACAGACAGCAATTATTGTCCTCTACCAAGATATACAACGAACACACCTGTGCTTCAATTACTATAATATGCTTTTCCATTTTCTCAACCTACCAGATCAACAGTTGCCATAATCCTGATTATTTAAAAAAAATTGAATACAATAATGAATACGAATGCAGGATAAAAGAGTGTTCCTGTTTAAAGTATAAAGTCTGATCACTATATTCAAGTTTTGTAAGACCAAAAATTCAAATGTTAAAGAGGAACTGAAATCAAAAACATTAATGTTTAGAGGGTTAGTTAAATAGCCACAAAAGCGCATCATGGTGCAGTGGTACTCAAGCCGTTATCCACTCAATTAAATCCCTTAAAGCACCCAGGTAAAAGTCAGCAGCTACAAAAAGTGTAGCTGTTGACTTTTAACAATGGGACCCTCACCTGTCCCTCGCTCCAGCGATGCGGTCACCCGAGGGCTCGCTCTTCTTCCCCTCCCCTCGGCATTGCCGGCATCACAAGTGTGGGCACCCGGCTTTGGCTTCAAAGCCGGGCGCACACTGCACATGCGCGGGTCACGCTGTGCCTTGTGAATGGCTGGCGTATCTTCTGGGACCTGTGATGTGTCCCAGAAGATCGCAGAGAGGGAGGGGGGAAGGTGGACTTTCTTCCTGGAGCCGCGGCTCCAGGGAAAGAAGTGGACCTGGGACCCTGTGAAAACAGGGTCCCTGCCCCCCCCCAAAAAAAAATGACATGCCAATTGTGGCATATTGGGGGGTCACCTTCCCTTAAAGTGGAAGTTCCACTTTTGGGTGGAACTCCGCTTTAAATAATTAGTGTGACATCTCACATGCCTACTTCAGTGCCTAAATCATTTTTTAAAACCCTGGACATGTTACTTATTACTTTTATCTGGGCTAATCATAGGCGGAAACTTAAATTTTCCATCCTACAGTGCCCTAAGCCACATGACAGACTGGTTGGTGCCGACCACGCCGGCAGTGGTTGAGTCACATCTCGCGCCCATGTCCTTAAATTCAAACACCTGTTGATAGCACTGGAGTCACCCTTGACCACGCTGATGGAGGGACATATACCAATGTTGACACTGGCCCATACAGTGTGGAGGGAGGTCAAGAAAATGACATGTTTTCAAGGTACTAATAGTGTGCTACCAATCTGGCACAATCCAATGTTCCCTCATTTAAAGCAATTTACGGACTATTGGTTTTGGGAGCATAGGGGAATGGTTTCTCTGGATAACGTCTATGATGGAAATGTATTGACTTCATTTGAGGGATTGCGAAGGAAATATGAATTGCCCCAAACTACCTTTTATAGGTATTTACAACTCAGACATGTGTTACATGCTCAGTTTGGTACTCGTGATACTGACTTCTCTGACTACTCACTAATAGAGGTGCTTTGATCTCAAGGCCCTAGGGGACTTATCTCAACTCTGAATCTCCATTTACTTTCTGCCACGACTAGCGGGGCACCACTGAAGGTGCGCACCAAGTGATAACAACTTGTCCCTGATTTATCTGATAAGGACTGAGAGGAGGCATGCTCCGCCCATTTATCTGTATCTATAGCAGTCAACAATAAATGAATCCACCTTTATATGCTGCATCAAATGTATGTGACCCCAGTTAGACTACACGCAATGCACCATATACCTACCTCAGCCTGCCCCAGGTGCACCTATCCACGTGCGGATTTAGCACATGTTATGTGGCTCTGTCAAGTTATAGTGAGATACTGGCAACAGCTGACGGAGATATTGTCTGCAGTTTTGTCAATTCCTGTTCCATGTACCCCGCTGGTGTGTCTGTTGGGGATTCTGGTTGAGGAGCAGTGGCCAAGGCATACTACAATCATGCTATTGAAAACACTATTTATGGCCCATAAAGCTGTAGCACTCAAGTGGATTCAACCCACACCTCCATCTATACATAAATGGCTTTGGTTAGTAAATCAGGTATTACCCTATGAAAAACTCATTTTTGAACACAGAGGTTGTCTAACTAAGTATAATAGGGTGTGGGATTCTTGGTGTTCTTCCGCCCTTAATGTAACCAACACTTGAGAATGCCACTGAAAGATTTGGGTAATGGTTATTACTAATTTTTGTGCCTCTTTGATGTTTTCTTCAACATGTGTATCGGGATTGATATGCTGAGAAATGCAGTATACTTGTGATGACATAGACCTTTTACATACTGTAAATGTACCTGACTGTTTCTTTTGCTCATGTTGAGCGCATCTGATTACTGTCATTGTCATGTACCTTTTTCAATAAAAAAGAATTAAAAAAAAATGTTTAGTGTGTAGCCCCCTGGTCCTAAACTGGGGCTATATGTAAATTTAGTTTTTGACTAAGCTGTAAAGAGCTCAGACTGATTGTACAGTTTATATGGTCTTTCCCTAATCTAAATTGGGTTGTGCATTTCTCACTGTCACCAGTAGGGGTCAGACCAGTCAAGTTCCTCCACCCCAAACCCACTCATCCATGTCTTTATGGACCTTTCTTTGTGCACTGGTGTGGAGTCATGTTGGAACAGGAAGGGGCCATCCCCAAACTGTCCCCCCAAAGTTGGGAGCATGAAATTGTGCAAAATGTCTTGGTATGCTGACGCCTTAAGATTTCCCTTCACTGGAACTAAGGGGCCAAGCGCAACCCCTGAAAAACAACCCCACACCATAATCCACCATCCACCAAATGATATGGACCAGTATACAAAAGCAAGGTCCATAAAGACATGGATGAGCAAGTTTGGGGTGGAGGAACTTGACTGGCCTGCTCAGAGTCTCTTACCTCAACCCAATAGAACACCTTTGGGATGAATTAGAGTGGAGACTGCGAGCCAGGCCTTCTCGTCCAACATTAGTGACTGACCTCACAAATATTCTTCTGGAAGAATGGTCGAACATTCCCATAGACACTCCTAAACCTTGTCGACAGCCTTCTCAGAAGAGTTGAAGGCATTATAGCTGCAAAGGCTGGGCCAATTCAATATCGAACCCTACGGACTAAGACTGGGATGCCGATAACTACTTCCTTACTGGGCACTTAAACCCCCCTCCTGCCCGGACCAATTTTCAGTTTTCAGCACTGTCACTCTTTGAATGACAATTGCGCAGTCGTGCGACGTAGTACCCAAACAAACTTTATTTTTTGCGCTATAAACAAAAAGAGAGCGACAATTTTGAAAAAAAAAGAACAATATTTTTTACTTTTTGCTATTATAAATATCCAAAAATAAAAAATAAAAAAACAAAATTATTCATCAGTTTTGGCCGATATATATTCTACATATTTTTAGTAAAAAAAAATTGCAATCGGCGTATATTGATTGGGTTGCGCAAAATTTATAGCGCCTGCAAACTATGGACATTGGTTTATGGCGTTTTTATTTATTTTTTTACTGGTAATGGCGATCTGTGATTTTTATCGGGACTACGATATTGCGGAGGACATGTCGGACGTTTTTGACACTTGGGACCAATGACATTTATACAGCGATCAGATCTAAAAATGTCCACTGATTACTGTATAAATGTCATTGGCAGTGAAGGGGTTAACCTGCAGGGGGCAGTGAAGGGGTCAACTGTGTTCCCTGGGTGTGTTCTAAATGTGTAGGGGGGGCGGGGTTGGCAGGGGCATGACAGATCTAACTGATCCCAGTGACAGGGATCAGTGGATCTGGCATGCCCCCCTCACAGAACGGGGAACCGCCGTGTTTACATTGGCGGTTCCCCGTTCAGGCTCTCTGGAAGGAGATTGCTGGTCTCTGGCGGATATCGGGTCTGCCCGACTCGCGGGCATGCTCAGCACAAGCCAAATGGGAGGACGTCTGTAGGCTGTAGCCGTCATTCGGCTATGGCGGCGGCGTGAGGAGGTTAAATTTCATGTGCATGTAAAGGCAGGCCCCCCGATACTTTTGGCAATATAGTGTACCTAGGATTACCTGGCTGAGTCACCCAGATTGCTGTAGCTCCTAACCTCGTATGCTATAAATTTTATTTTTCTCAAACCTAATTGTAATAAATACACATTTTTACTGAGACATTCTTTAGTGTTTGCATGCAGATGGGTTATTTTTGTGTAGTGCAGAAACCACCACAGTCTATCACCACATAGCAATTCCAACAGCAGGGATAACACCAGAACAACTATCCTTGCAATTGCACAAGATCATTCAACACGCAGACACTTTACAGCTTTCCAAATTATAGAAAGATGTCCTTATAATACATAGCCAACAGAGAGACAGCCATTGTAATGCAAAGGCAAAAAATGGACAATCATTACAATGTGTAGGCAGGAAACATTCAATGGTGATAATATGGGAGCAACACCCTCAGCACCAATTCAGCCATCCTCAAACAAATACCCTACACTCTTTTCCAAATCCTCAACAATGATATCAGTAGGGTTACAATTTCCTCCTTTCAAAGCATTATTGGTCAATGAATTTTAAATAGCCTCTTTCCCAGCAATGGTGGTTCTTGCGGTTCAATTCTTCCCCTTCTCTAGCATTGCTGGTTATTGGGTTTAAAGTCCCCCCTAACCTTGTCCAGCATTGGTGGCCAGTAGGGTTACTATCTTTCCTCTCCCACCCCCTTTGCCCGCACTGTTGGATGGTGGTAATTAAATCTTCCCCTTACCTAGAACTGATGGTCATTGAGTTTTACACTTCTCTTCCCAAGAATTATGGTCATTTTGGTTTATTTACCTTAATAGGAGCCTTATACCCCCTGTCACAACATCTTTCTGCCTTCTCTTGGAGAAGTCACTTCCAGAACTATAATTACACTGTTGGGCAATTGATCATTTCAGTGGGTAACACAGGCATAAATCTGGTGCTAGGTGCTGGTACGAGCACTCCATCATCCAGTGGTGAAACATGTCTTAGGCAGAGGAAACTGGGAATGTTGAGGGAGTACAATTTAGGCATGGGATCAAACTATGGCGTGCAGCACAGTACTCTATCTGTTCTTAAAGGTCATAAAAGCCAAAATTGCCAGGAAAGAAGGCTTCATGCTGAATATTTAACTGTAAGATCTGTGGAGTTGAATGTAAGCTCCATTGATATGTTCTACTATTAGAGTTGAGCGAACACCTGGAAGTTCGGGTTCTGCTGGTCCGTCCGAACTTCGGGACAAAGTCCGGGTCCGGGTCCGGACGGAACCCGAACGATCGCACGGACA
>BLSH010485623.1:92254-118434 GCA_018402905.1 Glandirana rugosa | reverse complement strand
TTTTTTTTTTGCTTTTTATCAATTTTAGTTTAATAAAATGCTTTTGAAGTAAAAATCTATCCAAAGATAGTTTTCTATTTAGGATACATTAATAATTTTGTTTATTCAGCATGAAATTGAGCTTAGTTATGTAGCATGAGGCTGTATATTCTGCAATATTTACATTTTTGGTAAACTCATTCAATGAATCCAAGCTCTGCAAGCTGAGATTACATGCACTGCATTGATGCATTCAGACAATTTCACAGTAACCGTGAGAGAAAACAAAGTTCAGGAATATTCCTTTATCCCATTGTTTTGCAAATCTCTGTACACTACAAACTGTATGATTGAATCGGTTCTGATATCGCTGTTTTACTAACCTGACAGCTTATTCTAAATAGGGAACCTTCATTTTGTTTGCAAATATTAAAGATTCTAACTACCAGCAAGAATAAGTCCTTACATTTAAAGAGCACCTGTCATTTCATATCCATCATGGCAGCGCCTGTTAACGGGCATCCACTCACCTGCTGCAGCCACGTCCTTCACCTTGTTGTGTCACTGCCGCAGCACCAGCCGTCCCATTAAAGTGAATGGGACTGTCGGTGAGTCAACAGCGGGTCAGAGGATGAGCCACTGCGGGTCAGAGATGACAGTTGCTCTTTAAAAATTGTGATTTAAATCGAGTTGATTTAAATCAAGCCTTTTTACTAGTGATTTAAATCATGATTTAAATCGTCTTGATTTAAATCAAATTCACCCTGTCAATAAATAACACCATTAGTGGAAAAGTGACGTGATATAACAGTACTTGATGATTCTTATAATTATGAGTAATACTAGTGTCAACAATAATAGTTAAAATCCAGTAAGCCCATAAGCGGTGACCATCTTATTGTGAAATACAAAGAAAAGTCCACCGTTGGTTGAATTAAAGTGACTTGTGCCATATAAAACCAGTGAATCCTATAAGGACTAATCGATAAGCGTGCTTACCCTTTTCAATACCTGGACATCTTTCCTGAGGACTGGTGCCCAGAACTGGATGGCATACTCCAGGTGCGGCCTCACCAGAGACTTGTATAGTGGGAGAATTATTGATTTATCCCTGAAGTTAATCCATTACTTGATGCATGCCAACACTTTGTTAGCTTTGCTTGCAGCAGCTTGGTATTGCATGCCACTGCCGAGCCTGTTCTCTACTAGGACCCCTAGGTCTTTTTCCATCCTAGTTTCCCCCAGGGGCTCTCCCCCTAGTGAGTAGTTTGCGTTCATGTTCTTGGTACCCAAATGCATTTTGTTACATTTTTCTACGTTAAATCTCATTTAACATGAGTCGCTAGACTCGACCATCCACTTGCCCCAAAGACAAAAAAAGTCTCTGTGGATGGTGGAGGGACGAGGGGAACCTGAGACGGGGTCTTCAGTGGCCCTTTCCAGTTTCCGCCTGCATTAGGACGGATGCTAGTGGCTGGGGGGCTCACTGGGGGTCCAAAGTAGCCTAGGGCCACTGGGAAAAAATACAGTCCATAAGATCAGCCAATTGGAGGGAGTTAGACAATCTGAGAAGCACTGAAAGCCTTCGCCAAGAATCTGAAGGGTCATCATGTACAGGTTCTTTCAGAGAGTGTCGTAGCAGTCTCCTATGTAAACAAACAAGGGGGTACGAGGGGCCCATCCTTGATCAGGCTGTCAAATACAATTTTTTTCCTGGGCCGAGAGGAATCTAGGCTCGTTGGCAGTCCACCTGAGAGGGGTGCACAATGCCCTGGCGGATTTTGAGAGTCGCCATTAGGTGGGAGAATCAGAGTGGGCTTTGAATAGCAAAGTTTTCCAGCAGGTGACAGAAGGGTGGGGCCTTCCAGAGGTGGACCACTTTGCCACCAAGGCAAATACCAAGGTTCCCGTATACTTCTCTGTGGAAAAAGGGTGGGGGGCAATGGGATAGATGCTGTGGCCCAGAAGTGGCCATTTCATCTGTGTTATTGTGTTTATGCTTTTTGCTTGCTCAAACTTATCCTGCTGGTTCTGAGGAAAATTGCTCAAGAGCACACCACATTGATCTTAGTGGTCCCCTATTGGCCGCTTCATCTAGCAAGGGGCGCTCCCCTCATACTACCCGAGAGGGAAGATCTGCTCTCTGTGCCCGGTTCTGTTACAAAAGATATAGACCCTAAGGTTGTCGGCCTGGTATCTGAGGAAAGCCTGCTGAGGTCTAGGGGGCTTTCAGATAGGGTGATAGAAACTATTCTTTCTAGCAGAAAAAAAGTGACCTAAGCTATTTATATTAAAGTTTGGAAAGTTTTTTCGTTTGGACACCAGGAAGCGGTTAGCAGATGTTTCGGCTGTCCTGGAATTTTTGCAAGATGGCGCAGATCAAGGACTGGCCTTAAGTACCTTGAAAGTGCAAGTAGCCGCTTTGTCCATGTGTTGTTGTTTGTTTTTGTTTTTTTTTTTTTTTTTTTTTTTCTCTTTGGAGCAACCCATGGTGTTAGACTTGCTAGTTAGCAGGTTCTTCAAGGGGTTAGCCAGAATGAGGCCTGCTCCATTCAAAATATTGGGATTGACTACAGTGTTACAGGGCTGGATTAAGCATTTGCAAGAACAACAACTATCCCTGAAGTGGTCCATGCTCAAAACCATGTTTTTAGTGGCAAGCTCCACAGCCAGCCGTATAAGTGAGTTACAGCTCTTTCTATCAGAGCTTTTCTTGCAAGTTTTTGAGGGCCAACTGGTGTTACGGACAGACCCAGGGTTCTTGCCGAAAGTGGTTTTTAAATTCAACAGGACATGAGAGATTGTTCTGCCTTCCTTCTGCGCATCTCCAACTGGTCCAAAGGAAGCCGAGTTCCACCAACTGGATGTGAGGGCCCGTGTCATGTGTTTTAGAGTTCTCAAAAGACATTAGGAAATCCAATGCTCTTTTCATTTTGCATTCTGGTAAAAGGTTGGTATCTCAAGCCTCGAAAAGGCACAATTGCCTACTGGATTAAACAAGCAATTTTGTTGAGGCTTACAAGATATTTTAAGAAGGCATGCCCTTTTTCCCCCATGGCTCAATCCACACGGGCACTGTTGTCGTCTTGGGCAGAGTGAGCTGGGACGACACCAGAACAAATTTGCAGAGCAGCGACATGGTCAAGTTATTCGACCTTTTATGAAGCATTACAGGTTGGACCTCATCTCTGCGCAAGATCAGGCGTTTGGGAGAAAGGTCCTCCCAGGCAGTAGTCGTCATCCCACCCCCTTCCTAATCTGGTAAATTCTCGATCCTCTCTAGTGCTGTCCTTGACAGACCACTAAAGAAAACCAGAGTTACTTACCGGTGACTCGGTTTCTGGGAGTCGTCCAGGATGGCAGGGATTCCCTCCCTATATGCTGTTTAAAGCTTTGGACGAGTGTTTTTCTTTCAGAAATCGTTCCGGAGAAGTTATAAAGACTGAGGAAGAGTAAGGGGAGCCGCCCCTTTATAGACTAAACCCTTTTGTGTTTCCTGCATTCGGAGGTGGAGTGTATCTCTCTCCAGAAACTCCCAGAAACAGTTACCAGTAAGTCAAACTCTGATATATTATTTTTTTTTGTTTTTTCCCTTGCATACGACTGGGTATTCTTAGCAAAGTGAAAATTCACCACCTTTACTAAGTTCTAGGGAAAATTTCCTTGCAAAGTGAGCATCCATTTCCATATAGTAATTCAACCATACTGTGCATAACAAGGCATGGTAAATTAACCCTTTAAAGACCGCCCCACGCAGATATACTGCGGCAGGGCGGCCCTGCGGTACCTGTATGTGATTTTGTGTTCTGGGGCATGACCCGCTCCCTCTGTAGTTGGACATGGACCTATGGATCTATGTTTTCCCCCCAGTTAGAAAGCACCTTTAACCCTTCTTTGATCACCCCTGATGTTAACCCCTTCCATGCCAGTGTCAGTTGCAGTGCATTTCTTTAGCACTGATCACTGTAATAATTTCACTTGTCCCCAAACAGTGTCACATAGTGTCGAATTTGTCCTCCGCAATGTCGCAGTCCCCCTAAAAATTGCTGTTCGCTGCCATTTGTAGTAAGAAAAATATAAATAAAAATTCCTTAAATATATCCATAGTTTAGAGGAACGAGTCCTGCTGCTCAAAGGTGAGTATCCCAGGACTGTGCCCAGGTAAAAGTGCAAAGTAATTGCTGAAAAGTGGAGTGCACGCCCTGCCACTGCAGCGGACGTATGGAGTCACCGGAAAAAGGATAGACAGCACTTCCACATGCAAAAGTTTTATTGGTATCCAAAAAAATCTATAAACGTAATAGATGGGTACAGACGGGGGAGATGGACAGGCTGGGTTGATGCGTTTCGCTCGAGAACCAAGCTTTATCAAAACCACAAACCCGTGGTTTAGCTCTGAGGAAGGGGGTGCGCCCCCGAAACGCGTCAGTTTTTATCCTGCCTTGTGCCTTGATTTTATGTTTTACCTCTTATGGCTCTGTGATGCTGATCTTGTGAGTATCAATATTTAAACTTTTTATTTCCATTGTGTTGCCATGCAAAAGGTAACGCTGCCTTCAAGTTGTCAATTAGTGGGGATGGCAGGGTGATCGGCAAAATCTCTGACTTTGCCTCGTTTATTTTGAAATTTGATAGTTTGCCAAAGCTTTGGAGTTAGCTCGTGAGGTTCGGCAATGAGATCAGCGGTTCGGAGACGTAAAAAAGTACGTCGTCCGCGTAGGCCGACAATTTATGTTTGGTATTACCTACTCTCATCCCCTTAATATCTGGGTTGGCACGTATCATGCGCAAGAGCGGCTCCAGCGTGAGCGCAAATAGTAGAGGTGAAAGGGGGCATCCCTGTCTCGTGCCGTTCCTGATAGCGAATTGTGGGGACAGAAGACCGTTCACCTTCACCTGTGCACTGGGTTCTGAGTACAGGGCCATAATCCAGGCCATCGTACTCGGGCCCAGCCCCAGTGTCTCCAAAACCACTCTCAAAAATGGCCAGCCCACCCGGTCAAAGGCCTTCTCTGCATCCGTGGATAAGATGAGATATTGGCCTGTGTCCGGGTTACTGCGGGCCCAGTTCACAAGATTTATGGCTCTCAGGGAGTTGTCTCGGGCCTCCCGACCCACCACAAACCCCGTCTGATCTGGATGTACTATCTGCGGTATAAGATGTTTTAAACAGTTCGCTAATATTTTCGCCAAAATTTTTACATCTGTATTCAATAATGATATGGGGTGATAGCTTTGCGGCAAGGCGGGATCTTTACCTTCTTTTGGTAGAACCGTAATGTGAGCCAATAACGCCTCTGGGGGGATTCTACCCCCTTTGGCTACAGAGTTAAAAAAGGTACACATAGGGCCAGCTAAAATGGGTAAGAAGGTAGCATAGTAAGCCTTGGTAAACCCATCCGGGCCAGGACTTTTCCCACTGGGCATGGATTTGATCGTTGCCTCCAGCTCATTTGATGTGATTAGGGACTCTAAAGCCTTCCTTTGTTCCGTCGACGGAGGCGGAAGGCCTGGGGCCTCTAAATACATCCGTATGTCAGAACGCTGCTCAGGTCTATCCTGTGTTGTCTGATCCTCACTAAGCGCATAGAGGTCTGCATAGTAATCACGGAACCCAGCGGTGCTTTTAGAGGGGTGGTAGACCGTGTCTCTTGCCGCGGACCGGAGCTTCTGAACATGTGCCTGGGCTCTCTGTTTCCTGAGTGCCCTGGCCAGCATCCTCCCACACTTGTGGCCCTGCTCATAATATCTATGGGACAGATATCGTGTCTGCTTGCAGATTTTCCGGTCCAATAAGCGGGAGAGGAGCTCCCTCAACCCCTGTAGCTTCTCTAAGTCCTCTGGTAGGCCATTTTTGCTTATGTTGGAGCTCTGCCTTTTGAAGGGCATCTATGACCCTCTGAAAGTCTGCCTTTTGCGCCTTCTTGCACCTTGCCCCCTGGGAGATCAACTCGCTGCGTACCACTGCCTTGTGTCCCTCCCAGACCATGCCCTCATTCACTCCCACATTGGAGTTGTCTTTAAAATAGTGGGCCAAGGTCTCAGATATCTTTGAAGCCACGACGGGATCATCCAAGAGGTTCTCATTCAGCCTCCATGACCATGGCCGACGTGCACCCTGCGGCAACGCTATAGTGGCAGCCACTGGTGCATGGTCAGAAATGGTCATACATCCTATGGACGCATCCCGCAGCAGCTCCAGAGTGTGCCTATCTACCCAGAGGAAATCTATGCGCATGTGTACAGCATGTACCTTTGAATAGTAGCTATAGTCTCTGCCCTGGGGATGCAGTATCCTCCAGCTGTCAAACGGTAGGTGGGACTGGAACATTTTGCAAAACCGTTTAGTAAAGGCAAACGAGTGAGAGGATCGGCCATGGAAGGTGTCCAGCTGAGGGTCCGGGCTCACATTAAAACCCCCCCCCCCCAAGATCAGGTTCCCCTCTCTAAATTCGGCCAAGCGTTCCAGGGAGCGGTCAAGGAAAGTGAGTTGGTCAGTGTTGGGGGCATAAACTGTGGCGAAAGTTTAAGTGGTCTCCGCTATCCTCCCCTTCAGGAAGACGTATCTACCCTGAGGATCCAACTCATGCGCTAACGGCTGAAAGGGGCACGTTTTGTGTATAGCTATGGCGGTTCCTCTCGACTTCGGAGTCGGGGAAGCACTAAGAAACAAAAATAAACAAGTGTGTGGGCAGTCTAGGAGTGGACTGAGGAGTGAAGTGCATCTCTTGCAGAAATAGCACTTGTGCTTTCAGTCTCTTCAGCTCAAGCCAGAGCTTGCTGCGCTTATTTGGAGAGCACAGACCTCTAACATTATATGAAATTACCTTTAAGGTGGTCATGATTCTGTCCGGATAGCAGGTCCCATGCAGCGGTGGTGGCCCCGGCGCGGGCGGCGGTGCAGGCAGAGCTCCCAAGGATTGTTCTACATAGAGAAAAGGAAAGGAAGAGAAGAAAAGAAAAAGCAAGAAGAGAGAAACAATTTAGAATAAAAAACATAAACATGAGCATATGATAATAAAACTTTAACATTAGCTGGGCGCAAATCGCCCTGTGCACTGATAAGGGCAACTTTTGTGGGCCAGGATCCCGCCCCCCCCCCCCCCCCATTATTCCACCTAGGAATCAGTCCCTGGGGGCCTACAGGGGGAACAATGGCCAGTACAGAGGGAGCAAAGGGGCCAGTCTCCCAACACCGCCTCTGCGAGGCTTCGATAGGGTCCTGGTAGGGGTGTGATGAGGGGTAATTGGGACTCTGGGAGTCAGTTCTTGGGCTATTTTCAAAATAGGGCCATGACTTCCAGGATCACCAGAAGTGCCAACAGGGAAGGCTCAGGTGCTAAGTTTTCTCAGTCCTCTAGAGTCCAACCTTTCCTCAATTGTAGTGCAAGGGTCTGCGGAACACAAAAGCTTTCGCTGGCCGGCGTTCTTCAATCCCTCTGGGCGGAAGGACCTGGAGAGGCCCCTGAAGTGCGACATCTGCGGCCTCTAGAACGCCTCTTATTTTTGGCAGACTGCCAGGGCTGTGCAGTGATCAGGGCTGGGAAGTCCAGAGCCCCCCTCCAGTCCGGGAAATCAACATCTCCTAAGCCCAGGGCCAAAAGGAATAGGGGTAGATCATCCTTAGTGCGCAATGTCACCTGGCGCCCCTCTTTTTTCACCTGCAAACTAAAGGGGAAGCCCCAGCTGTAAGTCAGACCAGCCTCTTGGAGGGCCTCCAAAACAGGACGCAGGGCCCTACGCTGCATCAAAGTGCGCCTAGACAAGTCCTGGTAGAAGAACAACGGGGCCCCATTAAAGTCAAAGTAGGGCCTGTTGCGCATTTTCTGCATGATACGATCTTTCATGGTGTATTTATGAAGTTTGCATATTATGTCCCTGGGGTTTTCCGGATCTTGGGACAGAGGTCTCAGCGCCCTGTGGGCACGATCTATTTCCACTGGAGCTGTGTTCGGGAGTTCAAGAATTTCTCTGAAGATGCCCGTTAGGGTAGGCACTATATCTTTGGGAGCCGTCGCCTCTGGCAGGCCACGGATGCGGATAGTGGCCCGCCTGCTGCGGTTCTCAAAATCATCCATCTGCGATATGAGGGCTTCTATTTTACGGTCCTGGGCAGCGCACCTCCTGCAGCAGGGAGATGTGTGGGAGGGAGTCCTCTAGCCTTTGCTCCAGGGTTTCCACCCGATCCCCTAGATGTGTGGTGTCTGACTTCAGCTGTGCTATGTCCTGTGCAAAGGCTTTCTCTATTCTTGAAGTGAAAAGTTCCAGGTCCTTCCTGGTGGGGAGAGACCAAATGTGGCACTTCAAGTCCCCATCTCCCAGCAGATCCACCTGCTCTGCACCCCTGTCCTGGGAGGCAGACGATCCGGGGGAGGAAGGGGGGTCCTCCAAACTCACCAGTCTAGGAGAGGCGATCTCTGAGGCCTGTGCGCGCTGGGGGAGTAGTAGCGGAGCCTCATGGTGCTGTGAGGCCTGCTGAGTCGGCGCCATTTTGGAGCCTCCTTTCCCCGTTCTCCGCGGCTCCGGGAAGTAGCAATCCAACGAGCCTTTCCCCATTTTCTCTGCCGGCGGGGGTTGAGACCTCGTCCGCCGACGTTGTGACATTTCCCCAGGCCTTTTTAGGTGTCAATGCCCCCAGGAAAGCTGCTGTTAGCTCCGGTGTTTGCGGAGCTGTGGGGAGATGCGACTTCACTCCTCCATGTCCCGGCCACGCCCCCCATAAATACTTATTTTAATCTTTACACCCACGTTGCTGCATCTTGCTTGCCATTTATTATCCCGTTGGGGCACATGTTATGATTTATTGTTGTCAAGCGCCTTTCTACCGATTCATTTTTACCTCGTGTTGCTTTAAGGGGCAATCATATCAGTCTCGGCCTGTCAAGGGTTTACAGGCCTTTAATCACCACTCTTCCTGGTCGAAAAAAAACAGAGGGCTTTAGACCAGTGATTGACCCCAAGACTCTGAACCAATTTATCCAGGTAGAGAGATTCAAGATGGAGTCTCTCCATACCATATTACAGATAATTCAACCAAGAGGCTGAATGATTTCAGAGGACTGAGAAGATGCCTACCTGCATGTCCCGATTCTTCAGTCATACCAACAGTTCCTCAGGTTCGTCTTAGGGGACAAGCTTTACCAATTTGTCTGCTTCCCCTTTGGCCTACCCACTTCTCCTTGAACCTTTACCAAGGTTCTGATTGCAGTTTTAGCCCCACTAAGGGAGAAAGGGCTCAGAGTCCATTATTTCTTGGATGGCACCATCCTACTGACCCAGGATCAAGACTTTTTGCTGAGACAGAGGAAGCTCCTGTTGTCCACCTTGTGGACATTGGGCTGGATAATCAACTTTCAAAAAAAAGCCAGCTGGAACCTACAGAGTATGGTCTACCCTGGGGGCCTAGTTCAATACTCAGGCTGCCCCAGTTTCTTTGCCTCTTCAGAAACTCCACAAAATCAGGGAGAAACGGGCAGTGGCCGCACCAGTGATGTCAGCATCCCAGTGCATGAGTCTTCTCGGGATGGCTTCATATATCCCGATGATCCCCTGGGCTCACTGGAGACTCAGAATCTTCCAACAGGGTTTCCGAAGGCAGTGGAAGAAGGTTAGTCTATCCCAGCCCTATCTATCAGGAGCACCAGCCGGATATGCCAGTCTCTGGCGGCGGATGACACAAGTAAAGCTAGTACAGCATTGTCCATTAAGGCCGCAGCCATGGATCATTGTTACCATTGTTACCATAGACGCCAGTGCAGCAGGGTGGGGCGCTACCTGCGAACAACACAAATCCAGGGCAGATGGGAATTTCCCACTTAAGGCCTAGTCTCCAACATTCTGAAACTTCGAGCAGCTTTTAGGGCATTAGCCACCTTGCTGCCTTTAGAGTTGCTTAGTCCTGCTCCATCTAGACAATGCGACAGCAGGGTCCTACATACAGTGACAAGGTGGACGCACAGCCAATCCCTCCTTCCAGATTTGAGGGCCATATCTTCCAGGCTGTCAGAATTTGGAAGCGGATCGTCTATCCAGACAATTCAAGGACTCCAACAAATGGCCCCTGCAACCCAAAGTGTTCAAACAGATCGTCCCACGATTGGGGGTGTCCACAACTGGATCTTTTTGCCTCATTAACCAACTGCAAGATTAGCCAGTTCCTCTCTCGCTACCCTCAGCCATTAGTGGAGGGGACGGACGCCTTGACCCATCCTTGGGTTGCGCAACTGGCCTAGGTCTTCCCTCCAATTTCCTTAATCCTGAAGTTACTGAGTAGATTGGTGGCTGAGATGAGAATCTGACAGTCATTGCAGTATTACTTTAAGGGCCTAGTAGGACATGGTTCTCTCTGGCATTGGATCTCTGCATGCGGCCACCGATCACTCTGCCGGTGGCTCCTCATCTCCTGTCGTAAGGCAATATCCTACAGCCGCAACCACAATCTCAACTGGCCTTAGCAGCCTGGAGATTGAAAGGCAGGGGCTACAAGAATTACGATGTTTTCCAGAGATCATTATAACTTTACAGAATTCCAGAAAGCAGTCAACCAATTCTATCTACTCCAGAATATGGAATAGGTTCACAAGCGTTGCAACCAGATGTCAGTTTGACCATACTGACCCAAATGTGTCTCAAATCCTGTCTTCCCTGCAAATTGGATTGGATTTGTGGCTCTGCATAAGTTCACTTAAAGTGCAATTTCAGCCATCTTGGCCTTTACCCAAAGAAATGGGCAGCAAGCCTGCTGGTAGAGAGCTTCATGAGAGTGGAACTATGTGCCTTCCAAGAGAAATAGGTTCCCTCAATGGGACCTGGTAGTAGTCAATTTTCTAGCAAGCACTCCTTGTGCTCCAAAGGAAGACTGTTCATTATAGGATATCACCTTAAAAACGGCTTTCCTATTAGCCATAACTTTACGGGGAAGGATATTGGAACTCCAAGCATTGGGGACAGCCGAACCTTATACCACGTTCTCCTCAGACAGGGTTGTGCTGAGAACATTGGACCCCTTTGTCCCCAAACAGGCTTCAATATTTTATCTTTTCCAGCGAATGGGTACTTTCAGCCTTCCCAACAGAATCAGATGCTGATCTGCTTGGGTTGGACATTTCAAAAGTTCCCCAAGCCTATCCCTAGGCTATTAATGTATTCAAACGTGCTGACAGACTTTTTATCCACCATGGCCTCAGTTGTAGTGTTTCCTCCAGCCATGGTGGAAGCGCTGCAGGGGACCAGGGGTGGGCCACGCTCTCTCCAGGTGGAGGGGGCTTAGGGCTTACCAGGTGCGGCTTTCTTTAATTTTAAGGCTGGTCCAGCCCCCCCCCCCCCCCCCCGACGGGTGGGGGGGTTGCTCTGGTGTGCGCCTCCCTAAGTCCGGCGAGGGTAATGGCCAGCGGAGGTCCCGCACTATTAGACCAGGCCATGCTGGCCATTTCCAGGACTGCATTAGCTCTGCAGTCTGGGCAGCAGTGTGATGTCTTGGGAGCCGGCGTTCGTGTTGGGTCCGGATGACAGGCGATGTCTCTTCCGGCTGGGCGGGACTTCCGCGAGTGTGCGCGGCTTCCGGTTCCGGCCGCTGGAACACAGGAGGGAAGCAGACCTTAAGGCTGGTGCACTTCCCGTTCCGCAGTGGCGGAAATGCCGGGAAAATCAAATAAAAGGAGCCGGACGCCCGCCGTGCAGGATGGAGACAGAGCAGCGGTGGTGGCAGGAGCACGAGCTACAGACACCAGCCAGGCCCAGGTAAGAGAGGCCTCTGAATGTATGCTGGGGCCATGTGTGTTCCCTTATGGTCTCCCCTGGAGGGTGGTGGTGGGGGGGGGGGGGCGGTGGGGAGCCTGCATCGCTTCCTACAGTGAGATTGGGAGGTTGGTGTCAGTTTTGATTTTGATGTAGGTTTACTAGTGTGTAGTCTGGATCATAGTGACTTTATTTGTGCATTTTGGTGTTTTTCAGACTAAGAGCAAAGAAAAGTTAAAGCATACTTTACCCCATAACGAAATGTACTTCTTGCAAAACCTTGCTTAAAAATACATAGCAGATTTGGTCAGAGAAGAGACAGCAAAAGCACCCTCTACTCAGCCCAATAGTGAGATGCTCACATCCTTTAGGAAAGAATTGGAGGACACGTTCCGATCCTTTCGCTCCTATTTGGACAGGCGTCCAGTAACGCAGCAACCGTGTGGCAGGAATCCACCTCCAAAAGGATGTCTGAAGAAGAAGAGGAAGGTAGTGCTTCTTTAAAGTCGGAGGAAGAGGAGAAGCAGGAGTCTACCTCCCGTTACAAATTATCCTTTGAGGAGGTGGACGATTTGTTAAAAATCATCCATAACACGCTAAATATCAAGGAAGATGAAGCCCAGCTATACCTGCACGATAAGATGCATCGGAATGGATTAGGTGAAACACCGGGTTTTTCCGGTGCATAAAGTCTCATCAGACGCAGTCAAAAGGGAATGGAAGGACCCAGAGAGGGCTCCCTTCTCCAGGTCTCTTAAAGCGGAGTTCCACCCTAAAGTGGAACTCCCGCTGGTTGGATTCCTCCCCCCCTCAGGTGTCACATTTGGCACCTTTCGGGGGGGAGGGGGAAGAGGACACCTGTCTTTTTAGACAGGTGTCCTTTTCCACACTTCCGGGAGCTCTGGCCGGCGGACGCGGCAGATGACGTCAGAAGCCGGCTCCCTCCTCCCTGCTCGCTCTGCTACTGGCCGCCTGGCCAGTAGCAGAGCGTGGCAGAGCTCGCGCATGCGCGGTAAGGTGCCCGGCGTGAAGCTGTACTGCTTACACGTCCGGGTTCCCTTACCCGCGATGGAAGCGGCTGCACCCGTCCCCCGATCCGAAGATCGGCGGCGGGTGCCGACATCGCTGGAGTCCAGGACAGGTAAGTGTCCTAATATTAAAAGTCAGCAGCTACTGTATGTGTAGCTGCTGACTTTTAATTTTTTTTTTTAGCCCGGACCTCCGCTTTAATAGGAGATTCCCTTTCGATGAGGATACCGCACATGTTTGGAACAAGAGGCCCAAACTTGATGCGGCTTTCTTGCAGGTAGCACGTAACACCGACTTGGCTTTTGAGGATATGGGGGTCCTAAAAAACTCCATGGACAAAAGGGCCGATTCATTGCTGGAAAAAGCTTGGGACTCTACACTAATAAACCTCAAACCAGCAATGACGTCGACTGTGGTAGCCAGAAACCTGGGAAACTAGCTGGAACAACTAGAGGGCCACATTAAGGCAGGTACCGCTCGTAAGAATTAGAGACTTTGCTAGGTAACCCACCGGTTTTTTGAAGCGTCGGCAGACGCCTCAGCAGAATCCGTTAGGATGACCGCAAGATCCTCTGCACTAATTAACACTGCACGTAGGGCTTTATGGGTAAGGACTTAGTCAGGCGATTCAGCCTCCAGAACAAAACTGTGTGGCCTCCCCTTTGAGGGGGATCTAGTGTTCGGCCCAAACCTTGATGCTGTACTTGATGGAACAGACAGAAGGCCTTTCCAAAAAGAAAAAGGTTGTACCTCAGATAAAGAGGTTTCAGCCTGTTCAGCAAATTTAGGAGTCCAAAGAAATGGGACAAATGAAACCTTGGAGAGCCCAAAGAGGTCGGGGTAAAACGGGAGTGCTTTTTTGTTCCCAAGAAAAGAGCCAGTGACGGTCTCCCGGCTGTGGGAGGGCGACTACAAGTTTTCTTCCCACAGGGGAAGAGGGTGACAGCCAGTGTGTTCATCCTAAAAAACTATCTCGGAGGGATACACACTGGAGTTCTCCGAACCTCCACCATCCAGATTTTATGTAACACAAAACCCCAAGGATTAGGAAAAATCTGTGGCGATGACAACCCTTCTCAAAGATTTTGTTCGACAAAAAGTGATCATTCCAGTACCCCGAGAGAGGAACGGGGGTGCTATTCACATGTATTCCTTGTAAGAAAGCCATCCAGGAAATTCAGGTTGATCTTAAACATTTTATACAAATCCATCCGATACAAAAAGTTTCAGATGGATATGATCTCTTCTGTGAGAGCTTCTACCAGCAGGGTGTCTCCTAGTTCTCCAAGACGCGTGCCTGCACATGCCCATAGGGACAGCATCTCAGAAATACTGTGTTTTGCGATCAGCATAAAAGGAAAGGTGCCTCATTTCCAATTCAGGGCTCTCCTCTTCGGACTGTCATCCTCACCGAGAATCTTTACAAAAATGATGGCGGAAGCCCTGGCCCCGCTCAGGCTGGAGGGAGTGTCGATTGTACCATATCTGAACGACGACTCCTGTTCGCCAACTCCAAGGAGTCACTTATCAAAGACCTAGAAGGATGCAAACCCATCTTGATAGTTTTGGGTTGGCTCCTGAACAAGGAGAATCCAATTTAATTCCTTCCCAAAGGATTGTATTTCTGGGGTAGATCATCAGCTCAGTAGTATAAGTTTCTCCCAGAAGAGAAAATACAAAAAATTCAGAACTCAGTAAAAACAGTACAGACCAATCTATCGGTCACAGTAAGGTCAGCCATGTCTACGCTGGGCCTTCTGACTGCCTCTATCCCAGCAGTTCAGTGTGCACGACTGCATTCAAGGGATCTCCAACAGGCGATCCTGCAGAATTGGGCCTATGGGGAGTCCCTGGAAAAGCTCATCAGAATTCCTCCTTCAGTAAAAAGGAAGTTATGGTGGTGGAGGGTTAAGGCAAATCTAGTCAAGGGTCTAACCTGGACCTTTCCCACAGGCAGGATCCTAAGAACGAATGCAAGCTCCTGAGGGCGGGGTGCGCATCTCAACAGCAACATGGCCCAAGGGTCATGAACAAAGGAGGAAACAAAGTCCTCCAATTGGAGAGAGCTGAAAGCAGTGTTTCTGGGATTGTGGGCCTTCAGAGAGATCATCAAAGCCAACATGTTAAAGTTCTGTCGGACAACGCCACCACATTGGCTTACATCTCCAGGCAAGGGGGCACAAGGAGCAAATGTCTTCTAGACTTGGCCCTCAAAATTCTGGTTTGGTCAGAAGCCAACTTGGCTTCCCTAATGGCGGTACACCTAAAGGGCAGTTTAAATCAAATTGCAGATTTCCTGAGTAGAGAGAGAGAGTTTTGGAATTTGAATGGAGCTTAAGCAAGGAGGTTTTCCAGTTGATGGCTCGCAAATGAGGAAAACCCCAGATCGACCTTTTTGCGTCAAGAGCAAATGCAAAAACACCAATTTTCTTCTCTGAACAGGGGGGACCAAACAGCGGGTCTAGATGCTCTAGCGCAACGCTGGACCTTCCGCTTGTGCTATGCTTTTCCCCCAGTACAAATGATTCCAATGGTACTCAAACTACCAGAGGAAGACGCAACCTTAATCTTGGTAGCCCCATATTGGCCCAAGAGGGTTTGGTTTTTGGTACTGTTGAAGTTCGTAGTGGAGCCCCACTGGTTACTGCCAGTCCGAAGGGATCTACTAAATCAGGGTCCCCTTCTCCATCCCAACGTGGGTCATCTCGAATTGGCAGTTTGGAAACGGAGGAGCAGATCCTGAGAAAAAAGGATCTGTCTGAGAAATTAATTCATACATTACTGGACAGCAGGAAAAAGGGCACAGAGGCCATTTATTTTAAGACCTAGAAAATATTCAACTCCTGGTGCAATGAAAAGAATTGTTCCCCTCAATTTTTCAGTCTTGGGGTTTTTGCAAGATGGTTTGCAAAAAGGGATTGGCAGCCAGTACCTTGAAAGTCCAGGTAGCAGCTCTGTCTGTGTTTTCTAGATGTTTATCTTTAGATCCTTCTTTTTTTCATTTGATTCTTTAAATGGCACTTATCGTTGGTTCTGCAGGGGTTGATTAACAGTCCTTTTGAGCCACCGATTGAAGCCACAATTAGATTGTGGTCGTTTAAATTAGCCTTATTGATGTTACCTCAGCTAGGAGGGTCAGTGAGCTGGAGGCCTTATCCATCACTGAGCCCTTTTTGTCAATATTTCTGGATAGAATAGTTTTGAGGACTAATCTGGGGTTTTTACCCAAAGTATCTTCGACATTCCATAGGTCGCAGGAAATAGTCTTACTAACCTATATGCTCCTTCCCAACCTGTTCTAAGGAGAGGGAATTTTATACCCTAGACGTTAGAAGGTGTTTACTGCGTTATCTGGAGATAACAGGAGAATGCAGAAAAACTAATTTCTCTTTTTGTATTATATTTGGGGCATCGTAAAGGGTATGGAGCCTCCAAAAACACTATTGGAAGGTGGCTTAGAATGGCTATCAGGGAGGCTTACAGGGCCTCCGAGCTAGATCCCCCCAGTGGGTATAGTATCTCATTCTACCCGAGCAGTGGGAGCATCTTGGGCGGAGAGAGCTGGGGCCTCACCAGGACGAATATGCAAGGCAGCCACTTGGGCAAGTTTTTTTTTTTCACCTTCACTCGTCATAGAATGGACCTGCTCTCGGCAGCAGAGTAGTCGTTTGGCAGGAAAGTCCTGCAAGCGGTGGTCCTACCCTAGAGTAAATACTTGTTTATCTCCAGGTGCTGTCCTGAAAGACGAGTGGAGGAAACCTTCGACTTAGCGGTAACTGTATTTCTACGAGTCTTTCAGGACAGCGCCGATGACCCTCCCTTGGGTTATAAATGTTAAATGGCATGAGATTACTATGTTTGCTTATATCTTTAAGCATGGCTGGAGGTGCTCGATAACAACTGAGGCCATGGTGGAAGGAGGCAGACTTTAAAGAGTGTTTCTCTTACGTTCATTGACAGACGCAGCCTCTTATTCATGACATGTGGGGTTTATGCACCTTTTACCAGGAGCAGACTAGGCAGAACGAAGTTCAGAATAGCAAAGCTGGCCCCTCCCAGGGGGTCGTCCTTACTCAGCATATAACCCCTCAGCCCTGCATAGCATATCAGTTTTTTTCTGCCTAGTGCAAGGAGTTAGACCTGGTTCCCTGCTGGGATCTGCGGTTCCCCTATTTTTGTTTCTGTTCTTTTTGCGCAAGCCTTCTGATGAAGATTGAAATCAAGTAGCCGGCTGGGGAACACGCGGATATTCCTTGCCCTGCCATCTCCCCAGCACGGCCGACGGATGCGAGCCACCCTTAGCTTTAGCGGGGTCCGCCGCATCGTGCCCTTGTGGGTTAAACGCCCCACCTGCATATCCAGTGACCGGGCTGCTGCTCGCTCCAGGGATCGCGGGGTCAGCAGCATCCCTCCCCACCTGGGGGGAGGAAGGTCTGCTCCGGGTGGCTACGCCCGTCTGGAAGGATGAGTGACACCCCGCTCCCCCCCGGGGGCGGAGGGGGGGGCGGCTAGCGGTGCCCGTTCCGGTAGGGGGTACAGGTGACCTGGGTGTTTCCAATCCCGCCCGACCACTGGCTTGCTCGTCTGCCCTCCGCTTGCTCGTTTGTCGCACGTTCGTTCGCCTTGTGCCACGACTTGTTCGCCACCATTTTCCTTGGGGTCGCAGCTGACCGCAGCCGTGGCCATTTTGGGAGCAGTGTTTGGCCTCTTGTGGCCGCTGGCGGCTATTTTTGGTTGGTCTCCCTGAATGGGAAAGAACACGTGTGCGTTGGCGCCACTTCTCTTCTTGGTTGGCGCTTGGGACGGCAGGCGGGCAGCCTCTTCTCAAGCATCTGCAGGAGGGCAGTATTCAGCAAGTATCGCTGGTTCTCTCCCTGGGGTGCAGGCACGGTGGTGTTGGGTCCTACTGGGCAGTCCCGATCGTTCTGCATTGTGCGGGGGTGCATTGTGGGGGCGTATAGCTGGTAGGCCTCATAAGTGTCCCGGCGGTGGCGCAATGGCGGCTGAACCGGCAGTTGCTTCTCCAGAGGGGTCAGCGGAAGCACAGGCCGCGCTGAGACCTCTGGTCCCCCTAGACCAACTGACTTCAATTTTGGAAGAGTTTTTTCACCCGGGGGGAGCAGAGCCGGGGTAGGGGGGGCCCTAGGAAGCGTCCACCTCCTATCTTCGGAGGAGGACTCGGAGCCGAAAGGGGGCTCTGGGGTCACAGGGACCCCCGTGGAGCTCTCGGACGGGGAGCTGGAGCCTTCAGATGGTGAAGAGGACTAGAACAGCGCCAAGGGTCTCAGTCTGGCCAGAGGCATTTTTTTCGTGCGCCCGGTCCTGCGAACAAGGGCTCCCGGCCCGGAAAGTCTGCCTCTGGGACCAGTAAGCAACCCTGGCAACGCAAGCCCGAAAATACGGAGGAGAAGTCCTCCTCTGCATGATGGGTTGCCCCCGCCTGTCTCTCGGGTGGGGGGCCGGCTTCTGGGGTTCGCGGACCGCTCGCATCCCCGACCGGTGGGTGCGGGAAGTGGTGTCCTTCGGGTACAAAATAGAGTTAAGTACTCGGCCCCCGAACAGGTTCTTCCCGTCAAATTTAAGACTCCCTCCGGGGCATCGGCAAGCTCTGTTAGATGCTGTCCAGACTCTGTCCGAACAGGGGGTAATTGTGCCAGTTCCTCTGTCGGAAAGATTCTGCAGCTTCTACTCGAACCTCTTTGTGGTTCCAAAGAGGGGGGGTCAGGCCGGTTCTGGACTTGAAAGCGCTCAATCACTTTGTGAAGGCGCGCAAATTCAGGATGGAGTCAGTCCGTTCGGTCGTGGCCGCCCTGCACCAGGGGGATTTTGACGTCCCTGGAGATCAGGGACGCGTATCTTCATGTTCCCATTTATGTCCGGCACCAGCGCTTTCTGCGTTTTGCTATAGGGGACCTCCATTATCAATTTTTGGCTCTCCCTTTCGGTCTGGCCTCGGCTCCGTGGGTCTTCACCAAGGTCTTGGCCCCGGTGTTGGCTCTGCTGAGACAGAGAGGAATTGCTGTGGTAGCTTACCTGGACGATCTTCTTCTGCGAGCAGAGTCAGCTCCAGCTCTGGAGGACAATGTTGCTATCACTGACCTCACTGCGGGACTTCGGTTGGCTAATCAATCTACAGAAGTAAACGTTGACCCCGTCCTGTCGCCTGGAATATCTGGGCCTGATATTGGACACGGTGCAGGCGAAGGTTGCTGACGCTACAAGCAGCGGTGCGAACCCTGTTGTCACGACGGTGGTCCTCCTTACGTTTCTGCATGCGGGTGTTGGGGCACATGGTCTCGACCTTTTGAGGCAATACCGTACGCCCAGAGTCACACCCGGCTCCTGTAGCGAGCAATACTGCAGCAGTGGGACAAGTCTCCCTTGTCTCTGGATCTGCTGGTCCGGCTGGATCATCAGACCAGGGGGTCGTTGACCTGGTGGCTTCGGGCCCCGGCATTGACCTTAGGGAAGGCGTTCCTCCCCCTGGAATGGTTGATAGTCACGACGGATGCCAGCCTCTTGGGCTGGGGAGGAGTCCTGGGGCAACTGTCGGCTCAGGGCTGTTGGTCGGCGCGAGAGTCTTGTCTCCCGATCAATGTGTTGAGCTGAGGGCGATCAGTCTCTGTGTCTCCCACTGGTCGGCAAGGCTGCGCGGCCTCCCGGTTCGGCTTCATTCGGACAACGTCACGGCGGTGGCGTACGTGAACCATCAAGGCAGAACAAGGAGCTTGGCGGCAGAGGCAACCCACATTCTAAGGTGGGCAGAACTTCACGTGCCAGCAATCTCCGCCATCTACATTCTGGGCGTAGAAAATTGGAAGGCGGACTTTCTCAGTCACCAAACGCTGGACCAGGGAGAATGGTCCCTAGATCCAGAGGTGTTTCGCCAGATTTGTGAAAGGTGGGGCATGCCAGATATGGATCTCCTGGCGTCCAGATTCAATCACAAAGTGAAGACTTTCGCGTGCAGGTCAAGGGATCCGTTGGCGGTTGCCACAGACGCCCTGGTGGCCCCATGGTCCCGGTACAGGCTTCTGTACACTTTTCCTCCTCTCAAACTTCTGCCACGGTTACTGAGCAGGATAGAAGTGGAGGGAATCCCGACAATCCTGGTGGCTCCGGATTGGCCTCGGCGTCCTTGGTAAGCCAACGTGGTGCGGATGGTAACAGATGTTCCCTGGCGACTCCCGCTTCGCGAAGATCTGCTGTCACAGGGTCCCATTTTGCACCCTGCTTTACCCTCACTGGCTTTGACGGCATGGCTATTGGGTCCCAGGTACTAAGGGACAGGGGGTCTCTGAATCAGTGATCCCCACCATGCTCAAGGCCACTTAGCGCAAGCTCTATCATCGCGCGTGGAAAGCCTATATTGCCTGGTGTGAGGCGGGGGGTTGGAACCCCCTTCCTTTTTTCGGTATCTCAGGTGCTAGCCTTCCTTCAACAAGGCCTGGATCAAAAGTTGGCTTTGAGCACACTCAAGGGTCAGATTTCTGCCCTGGCGGTTTTTTTTTCAGCGTCCTTTGGCGATGCATTCTTTGATCCGTACATTTGTACAGGGTGTACGTCCTGTGGCTCCTCAGGTACGGTCCCCCTCGCACCGTGGGATCTGAACTTGGTACTTTCTGTGCTGCAGAAACCGCCATATGAGCAGACTACTTGGTGGCCATTACATCCGCTAGGCGGGTGTCTGAATTGACGGCTATGTCGTGTAGGTCCCCTTATTTGGTCCTACATAAGGATAAGGCGGTGTTGTGTCCGTCTCCTTCGTTCCTACCGAAGGTGGTTTCCTCTTTTCACATTAATGAGGACATTGTCCTCCCTTCCTTGTGTCCGCGCCCGTCTTATCCTAAGGAGATTGCTCTGCATTCCTTGGACGTAGTGAGGTCTTTGCGGGTGTATTTGGCAGCTATGGCTCCTTTTCGGAGGTCGGATGCGCTGTTTGTGTTGACGGAAGGGCCGCGCAAAGGTTTGGCGGCTTCGTTGGCCACTGTATCACGTTGGATCAGACAGACTGTGACCCATGCGTATGCTGTGCGGGGCCAAGAACCCCCTTTTCCAGTCACGACTCATTCCACCAGGGAGATTGGCACTTCCTGGGCTTTCAGACACCAAGCGTCGGTGTCTCAGGTGTTCAAGGCGGCTACTTGGGCCTCGGTGCACACTTTTTTGTTAAGTTTTACAAAGTTGATGTGTCGGCATCCGCGGATGCTGCTTTTGGCCGCAAAGTGTTGCAGGCGGCAGTGTAGGCACGGCTGGTGCCTCCCGAGATCATTCTGTTGGGTACAGTTGTTATTGTTTACGCACCCCTCTTTGTTGACACTGCTTTGGGACGTCCCCACGTGTCATGAATAAGAGGCTGCGTCTGTCAATGAACGTAAGTGAAAATAGGATTTTTTTGATTTACTGTAAAATCCTTTTCTCTGAGTTCATTGACAGACGCAGCACCCACCCCTCTGTGTTTGTACGGGTTGTTACGAACTGATATGCTATGCAGAGCTGAGGGGTTATATGCTGAGTAAGGACGGCCCCCTGGGAGGGGCCAGCTTTGCTTTTCTGAACTTTGTTCTGCCTAGTCTACTCCTGGTAAAAGGTGCATAAACCCCACTTGTCATGAATAAGAGGCTGCGTCTGTCAATGAACTCAGAGACATGGATTTTACGGTAAGTCAAAAAAATCCTATTTTCCTGGGAAAAGGGGTGGAGCTGCACTGTCCTGAAAGACTCGTCGAAATACCATTGACGTTAATTCTAACTAAGGTTTTTCCTTTCCTGATGCCAGTACATGGTAGCATACGCACCCTCCCTCTGATTTTTGCGCTTTACACAGAGAATGGGGAAGGTAGCTCTCAGTGAGACTTTTATAGAGCTAAACAGGCCCTGTGGGTGGCTATAGGGGTGGAGCTATGTTATGTATGCTGCCATGTATTGGCGTCAGGAAAGGAAAATGATCCAATTTTCCATTTTTGCATCACATATATTTGTCTCCATAAGAACGGCGCCATATTTTAGTTTTAATTTTTTTGCACTTTTTTATATGAATTCTTATTTCTTGTATGAACTTTAAAAGGTCTCAATAAGCATCATTTTGGCATAATTTGTGCATCACCATCAAGTCCTTTTTACCATTGTTTATTTTATATGCATAGTTACTTTATGTATGGTTTGTAGGCTGCAGGTGTGTTTTAATTATCTGTTCACACCAACAGGCACTTCTCAGTTCACCCTGAGCATGTTTTTATACACACAGCACAGCCATTTTGCATCACATGTAATGCGTCCATAAGAAAGGCCCAATATCTACTTTAATTTTTAGATCCTACTCGAAGTTTAACCCCATCTGAGTTTTTGTGCCAAGGGAAAATATCCAAAAGATTGAGTTTACATAGAAGTCTAAATTTGTGCCCCCCCCCCCCCCCCCCCCATGATGATCATTAAAGTGGCGAGCTACATTGGTGCCATGTTCCTTGATAATATTGGTTAAATGATCGTTTACCGGTTCCCTCAGCCTTCTAGTAGTGCGACCAACATATTGAATATGGCCTGCCCTGCGTGTAATCAAGTAAATCTGTTTGGTATTGCTATTAAAAAATCATTTGATCTTAAAGGATCTGTTGGAGGTAGAATGAAAATGAACCCCTCTCACAATGCGTGGGCAGCACAAGGGCAATTATTGGTCCCACATTTTAAAATCCCCTGTAAAATCAAGCCAAATCTTCCTCCTGACATCAGACCTGAAATCACTTGGGGATAAAAAGTTGCTGAGGGAAGGGGCTCTGCGGCACACCATTTTGAAACCTCTACTAAGGATTTTAGCGTATACATCATCCTCATAATAAGACAGGGATGTGACGTGCCACAATGTTTCTGATTTTATTAAACTCCAGTCTAAGCCGTGGAGAAAACAGGTGAATTCATAGAATTACGTCTACTGGCTTTATCCTGTAGAAAAGTGTTCCTGTCTGTGGCACCAGCAATATCAATAGCTCTTTGGATAGTGCCTTGATCATAACCTCTCCTGTAAAATCTACTAGCCATATCCCTCTTTTTTCTATTTGGAAATCATCATTCTTACAAATTCTCTAGAGCCCTAAAAATTGGCCCACTGGTATGCCATATATGACGTGGCTAGGATGTCCAGAGTCAGTGCGGAGAAGGGAATTTCCAGTGTTGGGCTTCATATAAATTTTGGAGATAACATGGCCATCTTTAAGTATAAAACGATGCAGCGCATAAAATAATATTCATAAAGTCTTATAAAACAGCATAAATCCAAAGTTCTCATGCAGGAAATCCACCACTGGTGCAGTCAGCAGGCTATTTGTGAGGGAATCCCACCACCAATATTCATTGCGCTCACCTCAAGATAAGACCCCAGTTTTACTAGAGGGTCATGTACAAAGGTATCTCACCAAGGAGAATAGCTAAAATGGTGAAAATCTTCAGGGGTCCCTTCATCAACCTTACATCGAGTGGCTCGTTTCAATTTCAACACAGATAGGCATGGAACATGGTGGATAAAGAAGTGAAACTAACTGCAGACTGTATCAATAAGAACACTGCTTTATTGTAATTAAAACTACTCAGAGTTGTAGCTAGATCAGGCATGTGTAACAACAACAGAGGCGGCTGGCTCGTCTCAGATATCGGATCCACAGCTGATCAGTAGAGACGAACGAGCGGATCCTCTCGCATTAGCAGCAGCGGGTGACGTCATCAACAGGTCCTTCCCCCGTACGCGTTACGGGAAATGGCGTGCCTTCCTCGGTGGGGCGGAGCTTGTTGTGAAACATCACCCAGCTGATTTAAATATGCAGAAGCAACACACGAATCCATACCATAGGCCGTTTCACATGCTGCAGCAGCTGTCTTGAGAGAGCCTATACCCCTATCAAATCGGGCCAGCCTAAGCAATGTGATCCAGCAAATCCAATCACATCACATACACAATTCAATTGGATTGCCGTAAAATCGGCTCATATGTATTAATGGAATATAATAATAATCATAATTCACACAATAAATAAGCTCATCATTGGCATATAAAATAACAAAAATGTAAAAAAAATTTTTTTTACATTTAGGGGCTAAGATACAATTGTAAAATATATATATATATATATATATATATATATATATATATATATATATATGCAGAATTAAAATAAAATAAAATGATGATAAACCATAATATTGCTTATTAGAAATAAAGCAATTCAAATCAAATTCGACGTTGAGACCCAAAGGTCGCATAACCCGGGTCTCGTATATCCAATAGGACTCTCTTTGACTAAGGGATCTAATGAAATTCCCCCCTCTCCAATGTCTATTGACCTTCTCAATCCCCCAGAACTTCAGATGTCTGGGGTCATGATTGTGAAAGTCCCTAAAGTGTCGTGATACATTGTGGGAGGAGTCACCCTTCTTAATATTGTTAACATGTTCACCAATTCGAACTGCTAGACTCCTGGAGGTTCTACCTACATATTGCAAGCCACAGCTGCATTCCAACATGTATACTACCCCCTCTGTCTGACAGGTAATGAGGTACTTGATTTTATAGAATTTATGTGTAGTGTGAGCTTGAAATTCCTTAATTTTACCCCCCCTTTAGAAATTTTACAAGCCTTGCACCTCTTACAGGGGAAAAAACCCTACCAGAAATGCAAATAAAGAGTTCTTCCTGATTCTAGGGGGATCAACAACTCCTGGAGCAACCAAATCTCTGAGGGTAGAGATGAAACCTGGTCTTTGAGGAAGAACAGGTCCCAGTATTTTATCATTCAAAAGCACTCCCCAGTATCTTCTTATAATGCGTTCAACTTTTTTGTATTGGGCATTATATTCGAGTATAAACTTGAATGATTGTATCTGTTCAATAGGGGTTTGTTTCCTCCTGATTCATTTCTATCAATTTTCCTGACCTTTTCAAGATCCTGAGACAGGTGAGCCCTATCATACCCTTTCGCAACAAATCTGTCAGTAAGTATCTGTGATTGTGCTAGAAAATCTTCAGACGCACAATTCCTCCTCAATCTCACGTACTGCCCTTTAGGAATGTTAGAGCCAGGAGCGATGGTGACCACTATCTAAGGGTATATACCCGTTGCGATCGGTAGGTTTGAAATAGTTTCTGGTTTTAAAACCCTCACCCTCTCTCTAAATCTCAAGATCCAGAAAGACCATATTGGTCTTATCTATCTTCCAGGATAGGACTATGCCCTTGTATTATTCAGAGAGGTTATGAAATTGAGGATTCATCACCATTCCAGATCATGAAGAGGTCATCTATACCTCTTATAACAGAGGAGTTGCTCTGGGCGCTCTCTAAAAACCGCCTCTTCCTCCCAGTGAGCCATAAACAAATTGGCTACACTGGGAGCAAAGCGAGCGCCCATTGCAACTCCCCTGATCTGCAAATAGAATCGGTGACTATACCAGAAATAATTTTTGTGTAAACAGAAGTCTAAACATTCAAATAAGAAATGTTTATGATCTGAAGTAAGATCTGAAGACTCCAAGGCCCATTGAACGGAGGAGATGGCGTCCGAATGGTTAATAATGGTATACAATGATCCCACATCTGCTGAAATCCTATAACATTCGGAAGAACACTTAATTCCCTCCAGGGCCTGTATCATATGTTTAGTATCCCTTAGATACGCTCTGGTGTTGACAACAAGAGGTTTTAGAAAAAAGTCCGGGAGGGTGGGTGTTATCCTTCTGTATCTTGGGAAGACCATAAATAATCGGAGTCTGACAGGCCGAAGGCTCTAGATAAGCGGACTCTTTCTTATTCAGAACCCCTGTCTCCCTCCCTTTCAACACTAGATCATGTAAAACCTCTTTATATCCAAATAAGGGATCTTTGGATAATAGCTGGTAGGTATTCCTATCCTCTAATAGGCCATCCATTGTATCTTTTATAATAGGACTTGCTAAGGACTACCAACCCTCCACCCTTATCCGCCAGACGGATGACAATGTCTATGTTAACCTCAAGCGAAGCTATGCCCTTCTGGATAAAGGAGGGGTCCTGAACCTTCTTAACCCTCAGCTCCTGTAGATCTCCAACTACCATATTCCTGAATACTTCCAAATGTTTATCATGAACCAATGGGTTAAATACTGATCTATTAGCCAAATTGGAGCATGTCCCACTAGGGGGTCAAGCACTCCTGTCAGGGGCTTTAGATAAGAAATATTTTTTCAAGTTAAGAGTTCTCACAAATTTCCGAACGCTTATATAAGCCTGAAACTTGTTCAGGTTTTTTACTGGTGCATATTTTAACCCCTTATCCAAAAGTTTGATTTCATCGGCAGATAATTCGGTACCACTTAAATTAGATACCTGTCCCTATTGGGGTTTTCCTTTTTAAGTATTCGCTTTCCAGCCCTACATCCTCTCTTCCTCGTCTCCCCCCCCCCCCCCCCCCCCCC
>BLSH010485623.1:74883-88322 GCA_018402905.1 Glandirana rugosa | reverse complement strand
GGCGGTTGCAGGGAAAATGTTGCTCATGAAGCGGACTCCCACTATCAGAGCGAAGGTTTCCTGGGGTGGGTCCTTGTTGGTAAATGAGGGCAACAACAAGATCTTCAATATATTTGAGGTAGGTGATGGGTTGGTTTTGGGATAATTTTTGGAAGCAGACAAATTAATTAATGAATCTGAACCTCCACCAAGGTGTCGTCGTGGATGGTAGAGAGGACGTGAACATCTTTCTTGTCCCTCCACTTCATCGCCAACACTTCCTCATTTCTCATAAAGGCAGATTCCCTGTTTTAGCAGTTGTCAGTAAATTTTGTGGGAAGCCCTTCCGGTATTTTTTTTTTTTTTTTGAAGATGCCGCGGGCCAGGGTGCCTTTGAGGTAAAGGTGACGGAATAGAGGTAAGCTCGTAAAATTATGAACATATAAGCGGTATACTTTTCCAAATAGGGGGTATGCCAGCTCCCAGACAATCTTCCCACTGGTTCCAATATATGTGGGGCAATCATTGGTTTGGAGATGGGAGTCTTCACCTTTTATAGATGCGGAAGGTGTACACGTATCCAGTTGTCTCAATCACATAGTTTGTTCCGTTTTTTAGCCATACCTGGCTCTCTTGCTTGGAATGTACTGCTTGAACTGCAGCCGGCCAGTGAAATGTACGTTTTTATCTGGGGTGAACACTTCCGCAAATCTCTGGGAAAAGGAATTGATTAGGGGCTGTATCTTGTATAATTTGTCGTGGTTGGGTTGATTTCTGGGATGGCACTGCGAATTATCGTTGAAATGCAGGAAACGCATAATTGTATCGTAGCGTGTCCTAGACATAACAGCAGAGCATATTGGCATGTGGTGGATGGGGTTGGTGGACCAATAGGAATATGGAGTTCATTTTACTTTGTAAGCCCCATATTAAAAGTAAGGCCCAAAAATAATTTTAATTCGTCTAGCATGAGACAACGCCAATGGACCAAACGGGCATAGGAGGAACTGGGGTTGGCAGCAATAAATTGTTCTGCATACAAGTTGGTTTGGTCCACAATATTCTGCAGCAAATCCTCAGGGAAAAATAAAAATAATCTAGTTGTGTAAAGTGTTTGGTGTAGGGCTACACACCTGGATGCGCAGTCAAAGGGGGGATCCTAGCGGACCCTGAGCTGGTAGGCAACCGTACGGGGTTTGCCAGGGCATTTGGAAGGAAGGACTGAGCCCGGACCTGGATTAGGGTTCTCTGGGTTGGGCGTGTAACCCCGCGTATGCCTCCTCAGGGGTATAAGCTCTGACATGATGGCAGGACTGATGGGTTGTGGGCTGTGACTGATCCTGACGGACTGGTCTCCAGTCCTCAGATAGTAACACGATGTGTTGTTTTCATTTGTGACTGGCTGTGATTGGACACAGCCAATCACGTGGTAAACAGCCAAATTTATTTGCGGTTTACCCTGGTCGAGGATGGCCTGTGTCCGGGGGCGCGCTTGCTACATTGTTATCGTGCTGGACGTCATATGACGCCCAGTCAGGATAACGCGACCACTTCCCCGGCCGCCATTCTGTATACGGCGGTAGGGAAGTGGTTAACTACTTGTCGACCACCTGCCATTGTTATACGGCGGGAGGTTGGCTCTTCTGCGCAAATTTACATAGCTGTATGGCGACTTGCGCAGTCGTCCGCTGATCACGGGTCAGACGGACTCTGCCGGCGACCCGCGATCACCTAGTGCAGATACAGAACGGGGATCTGCCTATGTAAACAAGGCTGATCCCCATTCTAACAGGGGACATGCCAAAGATCTACTGTTCCCAGTCATCAGGAACAGTGATTTCTACCATGTCCCTGCCACCCCCCCTACAGTTAGATCACACCTAGGGAACGGTTGCCCCCTAGAGTTAACCCCTTCCCTGCCAGTGTCATTTTTTTACATCACTGCATTTTTATAGCAATGATCAATGTAATGTTACTGGTCCCCAAATAGTGTCATTTGTGGTCAGATTTGTCCACTGCGATGCCGCAGTCACGCTAAAAATCGCAGATCACCACCATGACCAGTAAAAAACAATAAAAAATACAAGTGCCTAAATCTATTCCATAGTTTGTAGACGCTATAACTTTTGCGCAAACCAATCAATATATGCTTATTGCGTTTTTTTGGTAAAGAAAAAAAAATGTAGAATATATATCTGCCTAAACTGATGAATACATTTTGTTTTTTGGATATGTGTTATAGCAAATGGTAAAAAAAAAAAAAAAATTTTTTTTTTTTCAAAATTGTCTTTTTTTTTTTTTTTTCTTTTGTTGTTATATAGCGCAAAAAATAACCGTAGAGGTGATCAAATACCACCAAAAGAAAGCTCTAATTGTGGGAAAAAAAGGACGTAAATGTTGTTTTTTGTACAGCGACGCACGACCGTGCAGTTGTCAGTTAAAGCGATGCAGTGCCGTATCGCAAAAAATGGCCTGGCCATTAATGGGGCAAATCCTTCCGGGGCTGAAGTGGTTAAAGTGGTTGTTAAGGCCACTGTAACATCTTTATACTATCCGTGTTGTCTCCTAATCCTGTTTCTCTGTGTGTGAGATTTTATTAAAAAAAAAATGCAGTATATACCTCATTTTCAGACCGGGGTCTGGCTACTGCACGTGAGCAGCGCTGTGAAATGAGGTATATGCTGCAATTTTATTTTATTTTTTCATAAATCGCACACGGAGGGGGACACAGGATTAGGAGATAGCACGGATAGTATAAAGCTGTAGATGTTGTTATACCAGTAGCGGGGGGCGGGCACTGTCACTTGCTGACAGGAAGGGAGGGGAAGAGGAGGACAGGAGAGACAGAAAATGACAGAGGAACGTAAACTGACCACGGTGTCAGGACTCAGCAGCCATGATATAATTTGGCCACTTTACAGAGGGGAGGGCATAGCCAGGCAGGATCAGCCAGGTTTTTCAGGTGATGGGGCCAAATTACATACGGTAGCACAAGCCCTGTGCTTTTTTTACATGCTTTAAATGGACAAGATCCTCCTTTTTTTTCTGTAATGAACGCTTTAACCGGTTCCCCACCGCGCGCCGTCTTTTTACGGCGGCAGTGGGGGAGCCCTGCGCGAATCGCCGTAAATAAGCTGCGATCTGCATTTAGCCAACAGGGGGTGCGCATGCGCTCCGGCGGCGCGCGCACACCCGCCGCACTCCTGGGGAGTGTGCCCGTGGCTCGCGCGGACCCCATGTCCGCCGGCGAGCCACTACAGGGAAAGAACGGGGAACCGCCGATGTAAACATGGCGGTTCCCTGCTCTGTCAGTGGGGTATGAGAGATCTACTGATCCCTGTCACTGGGATCAGTTAGATCTCTCATGCCCATGTTAGCCCAACCCCCCCACAGTAAGAACACACCCAGGGAACACAGTTAACCCCTAGCTCTCCCCCCCAGGTTAACCCCTTCACTGCCAATGACATTTACACAGTAATCAGTGGACATTTAAACTTCTGATCGCTGAATAAATGTCATTGGTCCCAGAAAAGTGTCAAAAATGTCCGACATGTCCTCCCCAATATCGCATTACCGCTAAAAATTGCAGATCGCCGCCATTACCAGTAAAAAATAAAAAAAAGTAAAAACCCCAGAAATTAATTCTCACCATCCGTAAACGCGGCCACTTTTGCGCAAACCAATCAAACGCCAATTGCAATTTTTTTATCGCAAATATGAGGAATTATATAAATCGGACAAAAACGGTGAAAAAAAATGTTTTTTTTATATATTTTTTTTTTTTTTGGATTTGAATTTTAGCAAAAAGTAAGAAATTTGGTTTTTTTTGCAAAATGGTCGCTCTTCTTTTGTTTATAGCGGCGATAAGAAATGACGCAGAGGTGATCAAATACCACCAAAAGAAAACTCTATTTGTGGGGGAAAAAAGGACGCAAATTTTGTTTGAGTGCAACGTTGCACGACTGCGCAATTGTCAGTTAAAGCGACGCAGCGCCGAATCGCAAAAAGTGCTCTGGTCCTAAAGCTGCAAAACCTTCTGGTTGGTAAGTGGTTAAAGTAATGCAGTGCAGTATTGCAAAAAATGGCCTGGTCTTGAAAGGGGGGGGGGGGGCAAAAAAAACCTGGGGCTGAAGAGGTTAGAGTAAAACTAAAGTCAAAACTTTTAGTTTTGCATAGAGTGGAGAGGGAATAGACCCCCGCTCAGTTTTTAATTGCTGTCTGTGCCACTATTGGGTAGACTATTTGTCCTGTTTACCATTATCATTGAATGTGAAAGTAAAAGAAAAGCCCAAATTTTGGGTTGCCCCCCAGAAAAATAGAAGGGAAATCTTCCAATGGGGACACTAGTTCTGGTGACCTGGGGGTCCCCAAGAAATTCCCTTAATTTGCAGGTATTTTTCTCACTTCCTGTTTGGCTATGGGACAGGAAGTGAAGTGAAATCTCCCCAATGGTACACATATGGTGAAAAAAAAAAAATCTGACAAGGTTTACAACCCTTCCTTGCTCAATCCAAAAAAAAAATGTTGCCTATAGTTCTACTTTTAATAATGGGGAAAATATTAGCTGCAGGGAGCCTGCGGGCAATACTTTTGACTTGTATATTGCTCTCTGTCTGCCCTGTTGAACACAGCTTTCCCAGTAACCCTAAATCAAGTATCCTAAAAGCTTACTTGTACATGCAGTCCCCGAGTGACAAACATCCGACTTACAAACTGAGGGAGACAGCAGGAAGTGAAAGGAAATCTACCCCTAGGGAGGGAAATTCACTCCTGTAAGAGCTTTATCACCAATCCTTGTTTCCACAACAGCCCAAAATTTTCAAAATCCAATTGTCACAGGGACAGAAAGTGAGGTAAAATCTTCTGTACAGGGGCACAGACATCCCTTCCCTATGTTATCCAAAAAACATAGAAATATTTTTTTAAGCTGGAGTTACTTAAAAAATGTACCTGTTCAGACTTGCATACAAATTCAACTTAACAAACCTACAGACCCTCTCTTGTTTGTAATCCGGGGACTGCCTGTAGTTTTTCCTTTTCATATACAATTTATTGATTGACTTGCAATGTGCCTCTGAACTTGCTAGCAAACATGGCTACTTCAAGAAGTCTCAGTTCCTTAGCACATGCCCTTTCTTCTTGCAGTTCATAGCCCTTTCCTCTTCTGGAAGTCTTATTACTGTCTATGGTGCTCAAGCTTCTTCACCCCTCATCTCCCTACATAACCTGGTAGCAGCCCTAGGAAGGGCAGCAAAGGAAAATGGTTATAGAGCGTTACTTGAGTGACGAGGCTGCTGACCTCACATCCAGGATGGCAGCATGCAGTAGTAGTCTTAGCGCTTTTTGATGTCTACACAAGAGACTCTTTTATAGCCACTTGCCGACTGCCCTATAGCAGTTTTCCTGATGCACTGTGGCCGCGCTGTGCAGGATCACGCGAATATACGTGATCCTGCATTTCCGGGTATTGGGGCGCGAGTGTGCACCGCTGGTGGCTCGTTTCTGCTGTGAATTCTACTCCTTGAGACCCGCGGATCCAATGTCTGCTGGCGCCTGCTGATCGTTTGGTACACAGGCAGATCATCATTCTGTCAGTAAGGAAGGCATTGGTCTTGTGTTCCTGCAAAGCAGGAATACAAATCTATGCCTTCCTCTAGTACAGGGTTTCTCAACCCGTGGTACGCGTACCCCTGAGGGTACGTGCACCATGGGCAAGGGGGTATGTTGCCTGTACCGCCGCTACACATATTGAAAACAGCCGGCGGCCGCTGCCATTTTTTTGCTTCTGTTGGTCTAGAAATTTGGTCCGGGTCACGGCCGCAGCAGCTGGTGTAGCAGTAATTCATATCCTGTCCTGTGAAGCCGAGCGGAGAGCTGCTCCAGACATCTGAGGTGAATTAACCCTACATGCCGAGTGATCGGTGAGATACGGAGAGACACAGGCTGGTTGGGAGGAGGGGACAGCAGCAAACTGTATCGACAAGACACAGGCTGGATGAGGGGGGCAGGGGGACACAGGCTGAATGAGGGGTGACACAGGCTGCATGAGGGGGGTCACAACCTTCCTCATTCAGCCTGTGTCATCCCTCCTCATTCAGCCTTTGTCACCCCTCCTCATTCAGCCTTTGTCACCCCCCCCTCATTCAGCCTGTGTCACCCCTCCTCATAACCAAGCCTGTGTCGCCCCCTCCTCATAACGAAGCCTGTGTCGCCCCCTCCTCATAACGAAGCCTGTGTCGCCCCCTCCTCATAACGAAGCCTGTGTCGCCCCCTCCTCATAACGAAGCCTGTGTCGACCCCTCCTCATAACCAAGCCTGTGTCGACCCCTCCTCATAACCAAGCCTGTGTCGCCCCCTCCTCATAACCAAGCCTGTGTCGCCCCCTCCTCATAACCAAGCCTGTGTCTCCCCCTCCTCATAACCAAGCCTGTGTCTCGTCATGTCCCGCTGTCATCCAGATCCAGACTGTCTCTATAATCCAGCCGGCACTGGGGAGGCTGCATTTGATGATGATTTTGCACACGAACGAAGCACATCACAAACACATACTGACAATACACACACAAACCATGTCACCAATACACCAAACAATAGAAATTACGTTCTCAAGACAGGGGTGCTTAGGATTTTTTAATTGATAATAAATGAATCCCGTAGTTTGTAGAAGCTATAACTTTTGCGCAAGCCAATCAATAAACGCTGCTTGGGATTTTTTTTACCAAAAATATGTAGCCGAATACATATTGACCTAAATTGATGAAATTCGATTTTTTACATTTCTTTAATCGGATATGTTTTATAGCAGAAAGTAATCGTGTATGGTGTGTGTGTGTTGTGTGTGTTTTTTTTTTTTTTGACATTTTTTTTATTTATAGCAAAAAAAATAAAAACGCACATGTGATCAAATACCACCAAGAGAAAGCTCTATTTGTGGGGAAAAAGGGAGACAAATGTTTGGGTACAGCGTCGCATGATCCCGCAATTGCCAGTTAAAGTAGCGCAGTGCCGTATTGCATAAAATGGCCTGGTCAGGAAGGGGGGGGGGGGTGTAAATCTTCCGGAGCTGAAGTGGATAGATAAAAAAACATGGCTAATATACAGTATGTTAAATGAATGTATAATCTTTTGGGAAGATTGTTGTTGAAATGCATTGTTTGGCCACAGGGTCTCAAAGTGTTGCTAAACGTAAAAACGTTTTTCTTTCTCGGACATCACGGGACACAGAGCAGGCTATATATTCAATACATCCTGGGTTATACGCCACCTATAGGTGAATGGACACTGGTGTTTTATAAAAACAGGAAGTTTCTTCCCTGGGTGGGGCCGAGCAATGCTCAGGGGCCCCAAAAAAACGCCCACCTCCCCTTTGTTCCTCTGGGGACGATTCGGAACCGGAAATTGCATCGGGGGTCACAGGGACCCCCGTGGAGCTCTGAGGGTGAGCTGATACCCTCAGACAACGAAGAGGACCAGGGGGCCTCAGTTGGCCTCGAAAAGGCGCTGGTATCCGCACTAATATCTGGGATCCGTGCGTCCTTGGGACTGGACCAGGCAGGGGAGTCGCAGACGTCCGCATATGTTTGCGGGTCTGTTAGACCGCCCAGGTCACCTAAGACTTATCCCTATGATACTTTTTTTGACCACCTGGTCTACCAGGAATGGCAGCGTCCGCAGAATTCCTTCGCCCTGCCTAAATGCTTCACTATACGCTATCCTTTTGAGGATAGCTTCGTAAAGAAGTGGGCGACTCCCTCAGTGGATCCTCCGGTGGCTCGCCTGAACAAGGTGACGACCATTCCGTTTATAAGGGTCTCCCTGCTTTAAGGACCCAGCCGATAGGTGGCCGGAGGCAGTGTCCAAGGCACTATTCCTGTTAGCAGGTTCAGCCATGCGGCCGGGCTTGGCGTCTGCCATGGCGGCACAATATTTGTCTGACGGTTTGGCAGGGCTGCGAGAGGATTTGGACTGCGGCAGAACGCCGGAAGCATCACAAAAGGTAGACCATTTGTTTCAGGGTGTCCAGTACCTGTGTGATGCAGCTCTGGACCTGCTTCCCATGTTGTCTAAGATGTCTGTTTTTGCCGTCATTATCAGACGAGTTCTCTGGATACGGTCGTGGTCGGGTGACCACACGTCTAAGAAAAGTCTTGCAGACCTTCCCTTTCGGGGTGGACATCTCTTTGGGCCACAGTTGGATGAAATCATCAAGGATTTCACTGGTGGGAAGAGTACTTTCCTTCCAGAGCCCAGATGGCGAGAGTTTCGCTGCAAGCAAGGGCCTATCTCTTCGGGTCATAAGAGTTTTTTTGTGCCCCTGGCACAGCGGGCAAGGGCTCGAGGTCTGGCAAGCCTAACGCAGGGGCCGGGAAGCGTCCTTGGCAACGCAAGAACGAAAAGACAGAGGACAAGCCCTCCTCGGCATGATGGGTTGGTCGGGTGGGGGGACGTCTTCTGGGGTTCGCAGACAGGTGGACTGCCCGCATTTCCGACCGTTGGGTGCAGAAAGTGGTGTCCTCCGGGTACAGGATAGAGTTCAGCACTCTAACCCCAGACAGGTTCTTCCCATCGAATTTGAGACTCCCTCAGGGGCTTTTCAGGCACTCTCCGACAGGGGGTGACAGTGCCAGTACCTCAGTTGGAGAGGTTTCACGGTTTCTACTCAAATCTATTTGTGGTCTCCCAAAAAGGGGGGGGGGGGGTCAGGCCAGTTCTAAACCTGAAGGCGCTAAACCTCTTTGTGAGAGCGTGGAAATTTCGGATGGAGTCCATCCGGTCGGTCAAGGCCGCCCTGCACCAAGGGGAGTTCATGGCGTATTTGGATAGCAGGGACGCGTATCTCCACGTCCCAATTTGTCCCCGACACCCGCGCTTTGCGGTGGGAGACCTTCACTACCAGTTTGTGGCTCTTCCATTCGGGCTGGCCTCGGCTCCCCGGGTGTTCACCAAGCTAGCAGCCCTGGTGCTGGCATTTTTGCTGCAGAGGGGCATTGCGGTGGTAGCATACCTCAATGACCTACTCCTGAGAGAGGAGTCTGCTTGGGCTCTGGAGGAGAACGTGGCTATCACCATAACCTCGTTACAGGACTTTGGCTGGCTGATCAATCTGCAGAAGTCGACATTGACACCGTCTTGTCACCTGGAATATCTGGGCCTAATCCTGCACACGGCACAGGCAAAGGTGTTCCTGCCTCCGGCCAAGTTACTGACTCTGCAAGCAGCGGTGCGAACCCTGCTGTCACGCTGGTGGTCTTCCTTACAGTTTTGTATGCGGGTGTTGGGGCTCATGGTTTCAACCTTCGAGGCGGTCCCTTATGCCCAAAGTCACACTCGGCTCCAACTAGCGATTCTGTCGCAGTGGGACAAGTCCCCACTGTCCCTAGACCAGTTGATCAGATTGGACTCTCAGACCAGAGGGTCGTTTACATGGTGGCTTCGGGCCCCGGCTCTGACGTTGGGGAAGTCTTTTCTTCCCCTGACTTGGTCAATAGTCATGACGGACGCCAGCCTATCGGGCTGGGGGGGTGGGGTGGGTAGGGCGGGGAGTCCTGGGACAGTTGTCTGCACAGGGACGTTGGCCAGCGCAGGAACCTCACCTTCTGATCAATGTGCTGGAACTGAGGGCGATCAGACTCTGCCTCTCCCACTGGACAGAGAGACTGCACGACCTCCTGGTTCGGGTTCAGTCGGACAATGCCACGGCAGTGGCGTGTATGAACCATCAGGGCGGAACAAGGAGCTCGGCAGCAGCTGCGGAAGCAGCTCTCATTCTGCGTTGGGCAATACTTCACGTGCCAGCAATCTCCGCCATTTACATTCCAGGCATAGAAAATTGGCAGGCGGACTTTCTCAGTCACCAGACACTGAATCAGGGGGAGTGGTCCCCACATCCAGAGGTGTTCAACCAGATTTGCCACAAGTGGGGCACCCCAGATGTGGACCTCATGGTGTCTCGGTTCAACCACAAAGTGAAAGACTTTGTGTGCAGGACAACAGATGTGTTGGCGGTCGCCACTGACGCCTTGGTAGTGCCTTGGGGTCGGTACCGTCTTCTGTATGCCTATCCTCCCATCAAGCTTCTACCGCGGCTACTGCTCAGGGTGGAAGCAGAGGGGATTCCGATGATCCTGGTGGCTCTGGATTGGCCTCGGCGTCCGTGGTACGCCGACGTGGTGCGAATGGTGGCAGATGTTCCCTGGCGTCTTCCGCTGCGCGCAGATCGGTTGTCTCAAGGACCCATCTTGCACCCTGCTTTACCCTCGCTGGCTTTGACGGCTTGGCTATTGAGTCCCAGGTGCTGAGGGATCGGGGTGTCGCTGAATCCGTGATCCCTACTATGCTGAAAGCGCACAAGTGTACTTCGCGCAAGATCTACCATCACACCCGGAAGGCTTATATTGCCTGGTGTGAGGCGGGGGGTTGGAACCCCCGCTCTTATGTTGTGTCCAGGGTCCTGACTTTTTGCAGCAGGGCCTGGATAAAAAATTGGCTTTGAGTACTCTCAAGGGTCAGATTTCGGCTCTGGCGATTCTCTTTCAGCGGCCTTTGGCGTCACATTTGTTGATTCGTACATTTGTACAAGGTGTGCGCCACGTGGCTCCTCAGGTACGGTCGCCGATGGCACTGTGGGATTTGAATCTGGTGCATTCTGTGCTGCAGAAGCCACCATATGAGAAGATCAGGGATATTCCCTTACAATTGTTGTCGCAGAAAGTGGCTTTCTTGGTGGCCATTACATCCGCTAGGCGGGGTGCCTGAGTTGGCAGCATTGTCCTGCAAGTCTCCTTACTTGGTTCTGTACAAGGACAAGGTGGTCTTGCGCCCGTCACCTTCGTTTTTGCCGAAGGTGGTTTCTTCTTTTCACATAAATGAAGATATTATTCTTCCTTCGTTGTGTCCGCACCCGTCACATCCCAAAGAATTTGAATTACATTCATTGGATGTCGTGAGGGCTTTGCGGGTGTATTTGGAGGCTACAGACTCTTTTCGGAAGTCTGATGCTTTGTGTTGACGGATGGTCCGTGCAAAGGAATGGTGGCCTCGTTGGCTACTGTTTCCTGTTGGTTCAGACAGACCGTGACCCATGCGTATTCTGTTAGGGGCAAAGTACCCCCTTTCCCAGTCACGGCTCATTCCACCAGGGCTATTAGCACTTCCTGGGCTTTCAGACACCAGGCTTCGGTGTCACAGGTGTGCAAGGTGGCCACTTGGACCTCGGTACACACGTTTACTATGTTTTATAAAGTTGATGTTTCAACATCCTCAGATGTTGCTTTTGGCCGTAAAGTTTTACAGGCGGCAGTGTAGGCGCGACTGGCGCCTCCTGAGAGGTTTCTGTTGGGTACAGTTGTTGTCGCTTACCCACCCCTCTTTTATGACACAGCTTTGGGACATCCCCACATGTCAAAGGAGAGCTGCGTCTATCAGTGAACGTAGGAGAAAAAGGGATTTTATTAAAACGTACCGTAAAATCCTTTTCTCTGAGTTCACTGACAGACGCAGCACCCACCCCTCTGCGTTGTGTTTGTACGGCTTGTTACGAACTGATATGCTGAGCAGAGCAGGGGGGTTAAGAGAGATGGCGGCCCCCTGGGAGGGGCCAGCTTGCTTTCTTTCTTTTTGCCTAGTTAACTCCTAGTAGGATCTGCATATAACCCACATGTCAAAGGTGAGCTGCGTCTGTCGGTGAACTCGGAGAAAAGGATTTTACGGTAAGTTTTAATAAAATCCCACCACCAGAGGGATCAGCTAGATTTTAGTTCCTGTGAAGCTGCCACCAGGGGGAGCCTGCTCCAGTACTAATCATCTGTCTTTTCACTAGGAAGTGAAGCAGGCATGGTGGGGAAGTAGGCTACAGATCCTCCCAGTGATATGTGAGTCTAGGGGTGGGAGCTGAGTCAGGCTGGGCAGGAAGCTGGGTTCGGGGAATGTGGGCAAAGCAGTGCATGCACTAGCAGCCATGGCTTCCAAGAAGCAAAGGGGGGGGGGGGGCAGAGCTGCCTGTAATAAGGCTAGAGGCACAGGTGTTACCACAGCCCTTGCTAAGGCTAGTCAGATCACTGTTTCCATTGCTTCCCCTGACAGACCAGAAGCGTCCGGGCAATGTCTGGTATGGTAGCTGACCCCTCATCTGTCTCCTCACAGTATGTTATAAAGATGACCTGAATTTGGAAACCGGGATTGCTGGTGTGATTTCTTCTATCTCACAGGGTGAGAAGGGCGACAGGTCTCCTTCCCCTAACCCTCCGATTCTGGAGTGAGAATGGGTTGATGAGGGAATGTAAGTAGCTGCAGGGGATATGGCCGATTCTTTTGCAGACACTTCTGCTTCAGAGAATCCTGAGCCAGAACAATCCCCCACAAGGACACCTCAGAGGCTGCTGATCCAGGCACTTACACATAAGGTACGTGCAGCATTCAGGTACCTCCAGCTGAGAGTCCTGTGGATGTGTATTCTTTCCTTGGGTCATTAAAATACAAGGTATGCAGGGATTTGCTCTCTCCTTGAGAGGGTGATATATGCTGATGGGATGCCTCCGGACTATGCAGGAAAGCTTTTTGGAAGGGGGGAGTACCAGCTGTCCATGCAGCAGTCGCATCCCTAAGTTAATCCCTGGCCTGTCCTGTTGATAATGCCCAGGTGTTAGACCTTGCAAATAAAAGGCTGAAGTCCTTATTAAAGGCTTCTTTTTCCTTGGCTGGGCATCGGAGCTTTATTTAGGTTTACTGTTCTGCAGCAGCATAGAGGCCGCATTGGATGCATATGTGCCTTGCTCATCCTGCCGGTTACAGTTTAACGGCATGCTTGCAAACTGACTTAAACGCATGGTTGCTAAAAAATCACGTCTGCCTAAATGAATGTTGCAGGAGCATGTGTTTGCCTAAAAGCTTGATTGCTTAAAAACACTGTGGTTAAAACCTGGTTGTTAAAACACATGTAGGCTAAAACACAAAGTTGTAAAGTGACACATGTCGCATGTGGACTTGTCGCATGTGGACTTGTCGCTTAGCGACGTATCGCATGGAAGACTTGTGTCGCATTGAGACTTGTGTCTGCATGGGCGCCTTTTTCGGCATAGGTGTTTGCATAGGTCGCATGATGCATAGCGCACATGACGCAGAGACACCTGATGCCTTGAATGCGTGTTGTGCATAAACAGATGCATGCTTACTTACATAAGCACGTTTTGCATAAACACATGCCTGCTTGCTTACTACTCAAACCTATTATGGTCCAGAGACAAAGCGAGGAGGTAAGGCCTATTCTTGATCTCAAGGTCCTAAACCAGTTTCTTGCAGTATGGCCGTTCCACATGGAGTCAATCTGCTCAATGATTGCCTCGCTACAGGAAGGAGATTTTTTGGCATCAATAGATATCAAGGATGCATATTTGCCTGCACCAAATTTGCTACCTCTTCAGAGGTTTATACGTAGGAACTATAGATAACTACGGTTTTTTAGA
>BLSH010485623.1:61290-73471 GCA_018402905.1 Glandirana rugosa | reverse complement strand
TACTGGTGGGGCACTGAAGAAAAGGGAGGTACTGGTGGGGCACTGAGGAGGCAGGCACTGGTGGGGCACTGAGGAGGAGGGAGGCACTGAGGAGGAAGGAGGCACTGGTGGGGCACGGAGGAGGCAGGCACTGGTGGGGCACTGAGGAGGAGGGAGGCACTGAGGAGGAAGGAGGCACTGGTGGGGCACTTAGGGAGGCACTGGTGGGGCACTTAGGAGGAGGGAGGCACTGGTGGGGCACTGAGGAGGAGGGAGGCACTGGTGGGGCACTGAGGAGGAGGGAGGCACTGGTGGGGCACTGAGGAGGAGGGAGGCACTGGTGGGGCACTGAAGAGGAGGGAGCCACTAGTGGGGCACTGAGGAGGAGGGAGGCACTGGTGGGGCATTGAGGAGGAGGAGGGGAGCACTGAGGAGGATGCAGTGGTCACATAAGCTGTCCAGGAATTGGCGGCTCTCCGGCTCGACTCTGAGCCCGTCCAGGGGGTGAACTGGAGCCAAGATCAGGGGGATCCCCTGCAAGGTAGTGTCTGGCTCAGGGCTGTTGCTGTGTCTATTCAGAGCCGCTGGTTCCTTCTGCAGGGAGTCTCCCCGTACAGCGCAATGTAGATCCGTAGCCAGCGGGAGAGAGAGACGCGCGCAGGGACCGCGGTCCGGGTCATACAAGGGGCTCCACCCTGCCCCTATATGCTCCACTCCTTCGGGCCCGCCTCTCCTACTACCTGACAGCTCCGCTACTAACCCGCCCTTCCTCACTCCCGGCATCAGAAAACAGACACCGGCCGCACGGCGATGTTGCGCCCAGCTGCTCACCCCTATGCCAGCCACTCGAGCCAACAGCAGTCTAGGCGCCAGGCCGCATTTTCTACTCGCCACGGCGACCTGGCGCCTGGGGTTTGTCGAGCCCTGATCTAGGTCTATAGCTAGATACAGTCCAGGCAAGGATACTCTCACCGTTGAGAGGATCAGCGACCTCAAGGCTCTGGTAGCCAGGTGAGGGTGATGAGACACTCTTCAGTTCTCCTCTGTGCGAGGCTGCTAGTGAAGATGGTAGCCTCTTTCGAGGCAGTTCCTTATGCACAGTGTCACTCTAGGACGCTTCAGTGCAACATCCTGGCAGAGTGGAACAGACAATTGCAGACTTCAGATTCCTGTATATCCTGATCTCCCAGGGCTCGATTGAGTCTCACCTGGTGGTTAGTAAACCAGAATCTGTCTCAGGGCAGATCTTTTCTTCCAGTATCTTGGAAGATTATGACCACAGATGCCAGTCTTATAGGCTAGGGCGTGGTCATGGGGGACTCCACAGTCCAGGGGAGATGGTTCTTGGTGGAGCAGAGATTGCCCATAAACCTCCTAGAGCTACGAGCTATTCGGCTAGCTCTGAGGGATTGGACATACATGTTGCAGGGCTAACTGATAAGGGTACAGGCCGACAAGACCACGGCAGTGGCAACTTTGCAAGACTCTCTGCAGTTTACATCCCAGGCGTGGGATAATTGGAAGGCGGACTTCTCAGCCGCCAACAGATACACCCGGGAGAGTGGTCACTACAGCCCAAAGTGTTTCGGGAAATTTGCCTGCGCTGGGGGATGCCAGAGGTTGATCTACTGGCATTCCGATTCAACAACAAAGTCCAGCTGTTTGTGTCACGAGCAGGGGATTCTTGTGCTATAGGAGTAGGGGCTCTGGTGATTCCATGAGCCCAGTTCTCCTTGATTTATGCCTTTCCCCCAATCTCTCTGCTACAGCATCCCTTGCGCAAAGCAAAGTTCGGGAGGAGGCGACGACAGTCATTCTGGTGGCGCCAAATTGGGCCAGGAGGCCTTGCTACCCAGAGATATTGAGGTTAATGGCGGACGGGCATTGGCAGCTTCCGATCCGATCTACTCTCTCAGGGTCCTATATTCCACCCAAATTTATGTGCGCTAAGCTGATGGCATGGCGATTGAAGCCACGGTTTTCAGAGATCCTGGCTTTTTTTTTTTTTTTGGGCTGTGTTATCTACAATGGTGAACGCTAAAAATCTAGTCACCAGGAAGATTATCACAGGGTCTGGAAGGCTCACATTGTGTGGTGTGAGGCCATGAAATGGCAAACCCGCAAGTATGTGATTGATAAATGCTAGCCTTTCTTCAAGCAGGAGTAGACTTGAAGCTCTTTTTGACTACAATCAAAGGACAGGTTTCTGCTTTATCCATATGTTTTCGGAACGCTTTGGCTTCTGGCTCCTTGATCAGGACCTTTCTTCAAGGGGTAACTCATCTGTTACCACCTGTTAGATTTTCCTCCCTGTCCATGGGATTGAATCTGGTTTTATCAAAGGACAAGTCCTCTGCCTTGTCCATATATCTCCAGAGGCCTTGGCTTCTCACTCCTTGATCAGGACTTGTCTACAAGGGGTAACTCTGCTGTTACCTCCAGTTAGATTGCCTCCCTGTCCAGGGGATTTCAATTTGGTCTTTTGACTAGGAAACTACTCTCTTTGCCATCACTCCAGCCCGAGGGGTCTCTGGGTTGGCAGCTCTTGTAAAGAGCCAGACTTGAGAATGCACCAGGATAAGGTGGTGTTACGGCCTCTTCCACCCTTCCTACTGAAGGTAGTGTCGGCCTTTTTTCTCAATGAAGATATGTTATCTTTTTATTCTCAGCCCTCCTCACCGGAGGAGAGACCACTGCACTATCTACAGGGGGTGCATGCTGTTAAGATCTACCTGAAGGGATCTCTAGACATCACACCTTTTTTTTGGTTGCCTGAAGGCCCTAGGTAGGGTTGGGCGGCATCCAAGGCAGCTGTTTTCACTGTGGATTAGCCAGCTGATTACTCAAAATTTTGATTAAAGGGGGAGAGCTCCACCCTGAATGGGGAGGAGGACCACCTGGGCTTCTGCCACCAGACATCGGTGGCACAGATTATGAGGCCGCTATATGTTACTCAGTACATACATTAACAAGATTCATCAGGTGGATGTTAGAACAGCGGAGAATTCTGTGTTTTTGGCCACAGCATATTAAGAGGTGGTTTAATTGGAGTTGTGTCTCCCTCCCCTCAGGTATTGCTCTGGGACGTCCCAGGATTTGTTGAATATATAGCCTGCTCTGTGTCCTGTGATGTCCGAGAAAGAAAATTAGATTTTTTTATACATACCTGTAAAATCCATTTCTTTTGAAGGACATCATGGGACACAGAGGTCCCTCCCCTCTCTGTCTTTATAGAGTTCATTGCTTGCTACAAAACTGAAGTGCTCCCAGTGGGGAGGGGTTATATGGGGGGGGACTTCCTGTTTCCTGTTTTTATAAAACACCAGTGTCCATTCACCTATAGGTGGCGTATAACCCAGGATGTATTGAATATATATCCTGCTCTGTGTCCCGTGATGTCCTTCGAAAGAAATTGATTTTACAGGTAAGGATGTAAAAAAAATTAAATTTTTACCTTAATGCATTGTTTGCATTAAGGTAAACTTTTCAGTGTTCCTGTGCTCCCCCTTCCCTGTATGAGGAGTAAGAGAGGGGAGAAGAGATTAGCGCTGTGCACGGCTGCCTCTTTTCTCCCCTGTTTTCCTCCATACACTGCATGGCTCCTGCTGCTGTCAATCAGATGCAGTGAAGAGGAAGTGAGGGGTGGGCCTAAGTCCCAATGTGTAAGTCCACGCTCTCCCCATAGCCAGCGGCTGGCAATGGTGGTCCCTCTAAAGAAGCGGAGGAGCCAAGATCGCTGCTGGGGACACGAGAAGAGGTGGATCGGGACCGATTTGAGCAATGCCACTGCTCAGAGCAGGTAAGTATAACATGTTTGTTATTTTCACCACTTGCCGACCGGGCCATAGTCGAATGAAGGCTAGGGCGCAGTCGAATAACTCTGGGAGGGCGTGCTATGACGTTCTCCAAGAATCGTGTTCCCCCTGGGGCGCGTACCCGGGAATGTCTGTGACCGGCTGGTCTTCCAGACCCAGTGTGTCACGGATCGGGGTAAAGGGCCAATGACAGAGGTTCTTTACCACGTGATCATGCCGTCCAATGAACGGAGTGATCACTTGTAAACAAACTGGAGCATATCTGATTCAGCTCCTCCCCTCTCCTCACGCCGTCCGCACAGAGTGTGAGGAGAGGAGGGAGCGGATGCAACACCGCTGTGGGCTTGATCTGAAGTGCCCACAGCACTGATCTGTGCTCCCTCCCTGGCTCGCGCGTGCTCCCTCCCTGGCTCATCCATCCAAACCCATGCCACTGCAGTGCCCATCAGTGCCTCACAAAATTGTAATAGGGTATCGCATGTGGTATCGCCATGCTCTGGAGGAGTAGAAGAATGTATTTTGGGGTTTAATTTTCGCTATGTACATGCTCTGTTAGAAATATCTTATAAATGGACAACTTTAAGAAAAAATGTTTTTTTCATTTTCTTTCCACATTTTCCAAAAACTTGTGGAAAAAAATGACACGTTCAAAAGACTCACAATGCCTCATACAATATACGTTGGGGTGTTTACTTTCCAAAATGGGGACATTTTTTGGGCGTTTCGATTGTCCTCGTGCTCCAGGGCCTTCAAAAGTGTAAGAGGTAGTCAAGAAATTAAATGTGTATTTTGCATCCCTAGAATGCCTGACGGTGCTCCCTGCATGTTGGGCCTCTCTATGTGGCCAGGCTGTGTAAAAGTCTCACGCTTGTGGTAGTTGCAAGAATGCATATGCTGTGTGGGAGAAATAACCTGTTATGTCAAAGTTAAAAAAACCATGCCTCTTACTAAATGCCTTGGAATGTATACTTTCTAAAAAGGGGGTAATTTGGGGGGGTATTTGTACTTTCTTGGCTTGTTAGGTGTCAAGAAATGAGAGCCCATCAGTACATCAGGTGTGATCAATTTTCAATGATCGGCACCATAGCTTGTAGACTCTATAACGTTCACGGAGACCAAATAATATGCACTTATTTGGGTTATTTTTACCAAAGATATGTAGCAGTATAAATTTTGGCCAAAATTTATGAAGAAAAATTATTAATTTGCAAAATTTTATAACAAATTGTTTAACAAAATTTTTGGTCTTTTTTTTCATTTATAGCGCAAAAAAAAAAAAAAACGGTGGTGAATTAAAGCTTAAGTTCACCTTCAGCACCAAAAATCGAATTCCTTCATAAATCATGCCTAACACTGATTACAATCTTAATGTGCATAAAATCATTTTCCCTAAGCGTCTTTCAGGACAACACCTTGAGAAATGGCTCCTCCCTCGAAATCCAGGTAACGCCCACTTCCACCTTTTTAAAAGGAGGCATCTCCACATTCCCATCAGTTTTTGTGTTTCGTCTGGCAAGGGAACACCTAAGGAGGGTGGTCAGGTCTTTTAAGGTGCTGTCCTGAGAAACCAGGGCTCCCACATTTCACCTAGCCTTTTATTTATTTTTACTTGCAGAGTCCGCCCTCCCACACCGCTGCACAGGCAGGCTGAGGCGGGCTCCTTCTCCCCTTCTTACACTCAGGGAGACTGAGTGCCGTTCTGTGGACACTGCTCTTGGTCGGCGGCAGGCCGGCCGCCTTTTTGTGTTTAAATTTTCGTGCCATCGGGAGCCGCCGCCATCTTGTGGATGGCTGATGGGGATGCAGCCCCGCCGGAAGTGCGGTAACCGGCAAGGGGGCAGTGCTGCAGAGCGAGCGTGCGGCATCAGGATGCCGCGAGTATGCAGAGGGAGGAGTGGAGCTGGTGCTTATTTCTGGTTCCTGTCCGGTGCCGGTCTTTCAGCCACAGGTACCAGTAAGGCTCAGGTAAGAGGTGGAGAGCCCCTAAACTCTATATTGCCTTATCTCTGTCGTGTTTTTTTTTTTTTTTTTCCCTGGTGGCAGGGGCCTGTCAGGGCACATAATGGTGTTGTGATGTTACTTTACTGTGCACCTAGGGTGAGCCTGTTAGAGGTTGGCTGACTTACTACAGGGGTCTGTATCCTTTTTGTCTTTTTTTTGGCAGGCTAAGAGCTCTGACCAACCGACTAAAAGGAAGTGTCCATCATGCAAAGCAAAGTTGCCTGGGGGATGGAAGAAGGCTTTATACCAATTATGTATTGATGCATTGGTTAAAGAAGAAGCCTCTTCCGCTTGCAGCGATATAATCGCAGCAGTCAAAAAGGAGTTGGATGCTATTATTCAGTCTTTCCACTCCTTGCTTTCAGTGCCATCTAAGAGTCAGCCATCAGCCTCTGGTTCCCCTCAGAGCTCACTTTTAATCCCAGTGGTAGAGACTGAAGAGGTTTCTCCTACCCCTGGGGGCTTATCTCCCTCTCATTCCAGAGATGACTCTGAGGAAGAAGAGGAAGGGTCAGACACCAGACCCTCAAGATATAAACTTATGTTAGAGCAGGTGGATGCTCTTGCTACAAATGGTGCACGATACATTGGGCCTAGTGGTAGAGAAGAAAGAGTTGTCCCTCCATGACCGTATGTATGCAGGGCTTTGTGAGCCTAAAAATCTCACCTTCCCAGTGCACCAGGCGATTTCAGAGGCCATTAAAAAAGGAATGTGCTGAACCGGAAAGGAAGCCATTATTTCGTAAGTGCATAAGAGGCGTTTTTCTTTTAGACAAAGACCCATCAGCTATCTAGAACAAGGTCCCTAGGCTTGATGTGGCTTTTTTGCAAGTATCCAGTTCCACAGACCTGGCATTTTAGGATATGGGGATTCTCAAAGAACCCATGGATAAAAGAATAGACCAACAGCTCAAGAGGGCCTGGCAATCTAATATGAACAGCTTGAAGCCCGCAATGGCTACTACATGCATATCCAGAAACCTGTAATGCTGGATAATTCAGCTAAAGTCATACATTTTAGCAGATTCTCCTAAACAAGAGATCCTTGATTCCTTTGCAACTCTTGCGGCAGCAGTGGCATATATTTTAGACGCCTCTGCAGAGTCCATTAGAATGACAGCCAAGTCAGCGGCTGTGGTTAACTCAGCCAGAAGGGCCCTATGGTTGAAGACCTGGCAGGGGGATGCAGCATCTAAGGGCAAGCTTTGCAGCCTACCATTTACAGGAGATATTTTATTTGGCCCTGATCTAGACTCTGTTTTAGATAGGACAGCTGTTAAAAAGAAATCCTTTCCAATAAAGAAAAAAACTAAAGTTTTTTTCGTCCTCAAAGGACTCGAGCAAGGCAAAGCTCAAGAGAAGAAGAGGAACTGGTCAGCACAGAGGGGAAAGGGGAGAATGAACGTCTTGTTCAATTCTCCTCCTGCGACCTCCAGCAAGACGGAATGACTCGTCACTCCAGGTGGGGGGAAGACTGCAGAACTTTCTCTCATACTGGGCAAGCGTGTCCGGAAATCAATATATTCTGGACATGTTGGCCCAGGGGTTCAAAATAGAATTTGCGGAAAAACCACCAGAAAGATATTTTGTAACCTTCCAGGAGACGCCACAAGAGCACTGGCGATGAAGAACCTTTTGAAGGATCTGATCCGTCAAAAAGTTGCTATTCCGGTGCCTCCAGGGGAACATCAAGGATTTTACTCCAACATTTTTCTGGTGAAGAAGCCATCTGGCAGTTTCCGACTTATTCTCAATTTAAAACCTCTAAAGTCAGTTCAGTACAAGAGGTTCCGTATGGACTCAATCCTCACAGTAAAGGGTCTGTTAACAAAAGGATGCTTTATGGCATCAATCGACCTTCAGGATGCATATCTGCATGTGCCAGTAGCACTGCAGTCGCAGAAGTTCCTGAGATTAGCAGTAAACTGGGGAAAAGAAACCCATCATCTTCAATTCAGGGCTCTGCCTTTCGGCCTCTCAACAGAACACAAATCTTTACGAGCATTATGGCAGAAGCCGTGGCGCCTCTACGTCTACAGGGGATAGCAGTAATCCCATACCTGGACGATTTGCTTCTTTTTGCCTCTACCAGGGAAAAATTGCTGGAAGATCTCGCAAAAGCTTGCAGTCATTTAGAGGCATTGGGATGGATTATCAATGTACAAAAGTCAAATTTTCAATCCAGCTCAACAGGTCACGTTCTTAGGCTACCAGATAGACTCAGTAGAGCAGAAAATTATTCTACCAGAAGAAAAAAGGGTCAAGGTCCAAAGCATGGCAGCAATGCTCCAGACCAACCAGGTATTTATGATCAGAAAGGTGATGTCAGCCCTGGGAACCCTAACCGCAACAATCCCGGACATCCAGTGGGCTCCTCTTCATTTCAGACCTCTGCAAGATTTCCTTCCAAGGGTTTGGAATCACAATCCAGACACCCTAGATGTAGAGGTAAAAATCCCTTCAAGGGTCAAAAGGACCCTTTGGTGGTGGAGGAACCAGGAAAATCTTGCAAAGGATTTACTGTGGACATGGCCGAACGGGGAAACAGTGACAACGGACGCCAGCAGCTGGGGCTGGGGGGGCTCACTGGAGACAGAACCTAGCACAAGGTGCATGGTCCAAGGCAGAGGCAAAAAAAAGCCCCCAAACCGGAGAGAATTAAAGGCAGTGGCTTTAGTGTTATCTGCCCTTCTCCCCAGGCCTCCAGGAGTCTCACGTAAGATACTGTCAGACAATGCCACGAATGTGGCCTACTTGAACAGACGGGGTCACGAGAAGCAGGTCTCTTCCAATCTTGTCAACAGAGATCTTGAGAGATGCGGAACACCATCTGCTCTCCCTATCAGCAGTCCATATAAAAGGCACTCTAAATGAGGTGGCATATTTTCTGAGCAGGCAAAAAATTCAGGAGGCAGAATGGAGCCGGGATCCAGAAGTTTTCTCTGCAATCACCAAGCGATGGGGAGTTCCGCAGGTGGACTTGTTTGCAACAAAAGAAAATTCACAGCTCCCGCAGTTCTTCTCTCTCCACAGAGACAGTGATTTCCCTAGGCATAGATGCCCTCACTCATCCTTAGGACTTTCAGCTAACCTATGCATTTCCTCCTTTTCAGCTGATAACTCTGGTATTAAGGAAAATACTGAAAGAGAGAGCATCTGTTATTCTAGTTGCTCCATTCTGGCCGAAAAGGGCTTGGTTTTCCACCATCCTGCAACTGGCGGTCAAGCCATATTGGAGGCTTCAACCCAAACCGGATTTACTTCAAGGACCAGTTTGCCATCCAGACATAGACAAAGTCTTACCGTCTGGTATCTGAAGAGCAATTGTTGATAGCAAAAGGATTTTCAGAACCTTTAATAAATACCCTACTTTCCAGTAGGAAGAAAGTTACTAGAAACATCTACACTAAGGTCTGGAAAGTTTATAACACTTGGTGTCATTCAGAGGGTAGAACGCTGGAAGACCTAGTATCAGTACTGGAGTTTCTACTAGCAGGAGCAGACAAGGGTCTAGCGGTCAATACCCTGAAGGTACAAGCGGCTGCTCTGAGTGTGTTCTTGGAGAAACCAATAGTAACGGAGCCCTTAGTCGCAAGGTTCTTTAAGGCACTCCCCAGAGCCAGCCCCGTGCCTAGTAATTTGTTTCCCAAATGGGATTTATCAGTAGTGCTACGAGCCCTAACAAAGGAACCCTTTGAACTACTACAAAGAGCTTCCTTAAAGCGGAGTTCCACCCTTTCCTTAGGTTTATTAAAAGTCAGCAGCTACAAAAAGTGTAGCTGCTGACTTTTAATAAACCGACACTCACCTGTCTCCCGGTCCAGCGATGGAGCCGCACGGAGCCTCGCTCCTCTCCCTCTCCCCCTCCGCGGCGCCGGCATTGCTACTGTGGGCACCCGGCCGCGGCTTCACGGCCGGGCGCACACTGCGCATGCGCGAGCGCTTTGTGATTTGTCCCAAAGTCTTCTAGGACCTGTCCTGTGTCCCAGAAGACTTCGGGAGGGAGGGGGAAGGAGTCCTTCCACTTCCGATCGCCTAAGGCGACCGGGACGGAAGTACCCCTAAAAATAGGGTATCCCCACCCCCCCCTCCTCCCCAAAAGCTCCGTTTTAGCATCTGGAGCTGGGGAGGAGGACTTAAAGCGGAAGTTCCACTTTTGGGTGGAACTCCGCTTTAAGGAACCTGACGTTCAAGACTGTATTCTTGATTGCAATAACTTCAGCAAGAAGAATCAGTGAGATACTTGCTCTGTCAGTAAAGGGGCCTCTTTTGTCTATCCTGATCGGATTATTCAGACAGATTTTTTGTTTTTACCAAAAGTAGCGACGGTCCAGAACTGATCGCAAGAAATTATTTTGCCAACATTTTATGCAAATCCTTCTAATAAAAAGGAAAACAAATTTCACAGCTTAGATGTGAGAAGAACTTTGTTACATTACTTAGAATTCAAAAAGGACTTTAGGAAATCGGACACTTTGCTGATCCAGTTTTCAGGTAACAAAAAAGGCCACCAGGCCTCTAAAGGGTCAATTGCAAGGTGGCTTAAATCAACAATTCTGGAGGCCTACTCCAAAATGAGACTGCCTCCCCCACCGGGGGTTCGAGCAGACTCTACCAGTGCTTTGGCCATGATATGGGCTGAAAAAGCTGGCGCCACCCCAGATCAGATCTGTAAGGCAGCCACCTGGTCTAGTTATCAGATGTTTGCCCAGCATTATAGGCTGGACCTTATGTCAGCAGCGGATCAGGTTTTTGTCAGGAAAGTCCTGCAGGCTGTAGTTCCCTCCCTAAGGGGTCCGTCTTGCTTACCCTCTCAAGGTGCTGTCCTGAAAGACGCTTAGGGAAAATTCAAGTTAGTCTTTACCAGTAACTTGTTTTCCAAGAAGTCTTTCAGGACAGCAGCAACCTGCCCATGTTTTTGTGCATATATTCAGGCTGTTATTAACTAGGTTCTGATTATGTGTTCCAGCTTGGGCCGGAGGTACTCTACTACAACTGATGGGAATGTTGAGATGCCTCCTTTTTAAAAGGTGGAGGTGGGTGTTTCCTGGATTTTGAGGGAGGAGCCATCTCAAGGGGCTGCTCTGAAAGACTTGAAAAGATGAAGACTAAAGACTGTGCTGTCACTGCCGCCACACTAAGCCCTACCCGTGGAGTCTGGACCTTCTCTGGTGAGTGAGCACCACACCATTGGGTAAGCCAAGCAAGCAGAGTAGCCGAGAGTCAGTGAGCGCAGCAGGCTAAACACACAGGTCCTGCTGTCTCCCTGGGCATGGCCACCAGATTCCCCAGGCTGCAGGTTCCTCCTGTGTAAATTGTGGGTCATGAGAATTGCGCATGCAGGCACAAGCCAGTGCACCGGCCCCCAGGGCCAGATTAAGGGCATGGTGGGCCTGGTGCTGCAGTGGAGCAGGTTTAGGAGTGTCATGGATATGAGGTAATGTCATATCCCAGTTATCCTCTTACTGGCCACCCTCCTGTGTTTCCAGGAGCCTGTGCTTGCTTGTGCCCAGACTTGGTCACAGCTGCACAGGTGTAATGCTTGGCAAGCCTGGCATTTGATTTACCAAAGACCTGCAAGAGCTGTGAGTTGGTGTGTGTTCTGAGGTGAACGTTTTCCAGCCAACGGAATACAGTGATCACTGCCGGCAGCTATAGCAGCCAGCAGTGATTGACCAAAAAAAAAGACATGCTGGTTGTTTGGAAGTCAGTAGGTTGAATTCTGTACAGCCAGTCTGCACATAGACAAACTCTGCTAGTTCGGCAGAAATTTCAGTCTGTCCATGGTGGCTTAAGTCCACCAGTCTGTGGGTTTAATAATTTCCTCAAATCTTCTGAAAGGGGTACTCCAATTAGGTGTAGAAATTCACTTTGAATGCCACCTTTTCTCTTTCGTTCATTGACGGACGCAGCCTCTTAATCTTGACATGTGGGGTATGCACCTTTTACCAGGAGTAGACTAGGCAGAACGTGGTTCAGACAAAAGCAAAGCTAGCCCCTCCCAGGGGGGCAGTCCTCACTCAGCATAACCCCCTCTGCCCTGCTAGCACTGCAGTTTTTTCTGCCTAGTGCAAGGAGTAGGACCTGGCTCCCTGCTGGGATCTGCAGTTCCCAATTCTTTTGTTTTTTGCTCAAGCTATCTGATGAATGCAATCAAGCAACCGGCTGGGGGACAGGCTGGAGATATCTAGGTCCAGGTAGTCTCCCCAGCGTGGCCGACGGATGCGAGCCGTACCTTAGCTTCACGCGGGGTCAGCCGCATCAGGGCTTCGGGCTCGCATCGAGGTGTCACATGGCCGGCAGCTCCCTCCCCACCTGTAGGGGCGGCAGGTCTGTCTCGGGTGGCTACCCGCTGCGCCCATCTGGAAGGCTGAGTATCCCCAGCC
>BLSH010485623.1:49188-59439 GCA_018402905.1 Glandirana rugosa | reverse complement strand
CTTTGGGTGCGAGAGGTGGTGTCGTCGGGGTACAAGATAGAGTTCTGTACCCTGCCCCCGGACAGGTTCTCTCCCCCCCCCCCCCCCCAAAAATCTGAGACTCCCTGCGGGGCGTCGGGAAGCTCTGTTTGGGGCTGTCCAGGCTCTGTTCGAGCAGGGGGTGATCGTCCTGGTCCCTCCTGTGGAACGGTTCCGCGGGTTTATTCAAACCTCTTTGTGGTTCCAAAGAAGGATGGAGTCAGACCGGTTCTGGACTTAAAGGCGCTCAATCACTTTGTGAAGGCACGCAAGTTCAGGATGGAGTCAGTCCGTTCTGTCGTGGCTGTGCTGCGCCAGGGGGATTTCCTGGCTTCTCTGGACATCAGGGACGCGTATCTTCATGTTCCCATTTGTGTTCGGCATCAGCGCTTCCTGCGTTTTGCGGTGGGGGACATCCACTACCAATTTATGGCTCTCCCCTTCGCCTAGCCTCTGCTCCGCCAGTCTTCACCAAGCTGTTGGCTCCGGTGCTGGCTCTGCTGAGGCAGAGGGGCATTGCTGTGGTGGCGTATCTAGACGATCTGCTCCTGAGGGTGGAGTCGACTCCTGCCCTGGAGGACAACGTCACTATCACCCTAAATTTCCTGCGGGACTTCGGCTGGTTGATCAACCTTAAGAAGTCGACGCTGGTCCCATCGCGCTGCCTAGAATATCTGGGCCTGATACTGGACACAGAGCAGACGAGGGTGTTTCTGCCTCTGGCCAAGTTGCTGACGCTGCGAGCAGCGGTGTGTGCTCTGCTGTCACGGCGGTGGTCTTCCTTACGTTTTTGCATGCGGGTGTTGGGGCTCATGGTGTCGGCCTTAGGCGGTACCGTACGCCCAGAGTCACACCCGGCTCCTGCAGCGGGCGATTCTGCTGCAGTGGGACAAGTCTCCGTTGTCCCTGGATCGGGTGATCAGATTGGATCATCAGACCAGGGGGTCACTTGCCTGCTGGCTATAGGCCCCGGTGTTGAGTCTGGGAAAGTCAGTTCCTTCTCCTGGAGTGGTCGATTGTCACAACTGACGCCAGCCTATCGGGCTGGGGAGGGGTCCTGGGGCGGGTGTCTGCCCAGGGCCGATGGTCATCTGAGGAGTCCCGCCTTCCGATCAATGTGCTGGAACTGCGGGCGATCAGGCTCTGCCACTGGTTTGGGAGGTTGCGCTGTCGACCACTTTGGATTCAGTTGAACAACGCCACGGCGATGGCATATGTGAACCATCAGGGCGGAACAAAGAGCTTGGCAGCAGCTTTGGAAGCGGCCCACATTCTGAGGTGGGCAGAGCTTCACATGCCAGCAATCTCCGTTGTTTACATTCCGGGCGTAGAAAATTGGCAGGCGGACTTCCTTAATCAACAGACTCTGGATCATGGAGAGTGGTCACTGCATCCAGAAGTGTTCCATCAGATTTGCCAAAGGTGTGGCATGCCAGACGTGGACCTACTAGCGTCCCGGTTCAACCGCAAGGTGCAGACCTTTGTTTGCAGAGCAAGGGATCCGTTGGCGGACCCCCTTGTGGCTCCATGGTCTCGGTACCGGCTTCTTTATGTCTTCCCTCCTCTCAAGCTTCTTCCACGCCTGTTGCGCAGGATAGAAGCGGAGGGGATTCCGGCTATCCTGGTGGCACCGAATTGGCCTCGGTGTCCTTGGTACGCCAACGTGGTGCGGATGGTTACGGATGTTCCCTGGTGGCTCCCGCTACGCGAAGATCTGCTGTCGCAGGGACCCATCCTGCACCCTGCTTTACCCTCGCTGGCTTTGACGGCCTAGCTATTGAGTCCCAGGTATTGAGGGATAGGGGTGTCTGAGTCAGTGATACCCACTGCAGAAGCCGCCATACAAAAAGATGAGACATTTCTTTGCAGCTGCTCTTGCAAAAGGTGGCCGCCTTGCTGGCCATCACATCCACTAGGCGGGTGTCTGAGTCCTGCACGAGTCCTGCATAAGGATAAGGCGGTGCTGCACCCGTCTCCTTCCTTTCTACTGAAGGTGGTTTCCTCTTTTCACATTAATGAGGACATTGTCCTTCCTTCTTTGTGTCCGCGCTCGTCACATCCTAGGGAGATTGCTTTGCTTTCCTTGGATGTGGTTCGGGCTCTGCGGGTGTATTTGACGGCCACAGCCTCCTTTTCGGAGGTCGGACGCGCAGTTTGTGGTGGGGGATGGTCCGTGCAAAGGGCTGGCGGCCTCGTCGGAGAGTTTTTCCATTGGGTACAGTTGTTGTTGTGTTACCCACCCCTCTTTTGTTGACACTGCTTTGGGACGTCCCCACATGTCAAGATTAAGAGGCTGCATCCGTCAATGAACGAAAGAGAATAGGATTTTTTGACTTACCGTAAAATTTTTTTCTCTGAATTCATTGACGGATGCAGCACCCACCACTCTGTGGTTTCTATGTTTGTACTGCTTGTTACAAACTGAAGTGCTAGCAGGGCGGAGGGGGTTATGTTGAGTGAGGACTGCCCCCTGGGAGGGGCTAGCGTTGCTTTTGTCTGAACTACGTTCTGTCTAGTTTACACCTGGTAAAAGGTGCATACCCCACATGTCAAGATTAAGAGACTGCGTCCGTCAATGAACTCAGAGAAAAGGATTTTACGGTAAGTCAAAAAATCCTATTTTCTCAATCGTTCATTGACGGACGCAGCCTCTATTCTTGACAGGTGGGGTTTATGCACCTTTCACTAGGAGTGGACAAGGCAGAACATAGTTCAGCTCAAAGCGCAAACAGCCCCTCCCAGGGGGCAGTCCTCACTTGGAATAACCCCTCCAGCCCTGCTCAGCCCAGGGAGTCTCCCCAGCGCGGCAGACGGATGCGAGCTGACCCTTCGCTGTACGCTATGTCGGCCGTGGCAGGCCTTGTTCCGTGCGAGGCGGCAGGCGGGTTGAACGTCCCACCAGCACACCTAGGACCGGGCACCCGGTGTCCGTGTCACGGATGCTACGTGGCCGTCAGCTCCCCCCGAATTGGCAGGACTGCTTTGGGTGGCTACCCGCTGCGCCTGTCCAGAGTGGTGAGTACTCCACCCCCCCCTGTGGGGGGAGAGGTCGGGCGGCGGATGGTGTCCCCCCTTTCTGCTGTATAGGTGTCCTACCTATCCTCCAGCTTGCCCAACCTACCCCCCCCCCTCAGGGCTGTAGCTCTCCCTGCCTGGATGCATCCCCCTGGATGGGCTGCGGGCGATTGGCCTGTGGGTCACGACCGCCATTTGCCTGTATCCGGCCGCATGTGCGAACGGCCACCATTTTCCCGTAGCCTGCCGTGTGTTATACACAGCCGCAATTTTCCCGTAGCCGGCCGCGTGTATGTACGGCCGCCATTTTCAGGTAGCCGGCTGCTGTGTTTGGCCTTTAGTGCCTACAGCTGCTATGTTTGTGTGGTCCGCCGTATCCTGGCTTTAGATCGCTGGCTGGGTGGGCGGCCCTCAATACATCAATGAAGATTTTGACAGCACCACAGGAACTTCCAAACGAATAGTGTTTAATAATCTTATTATGACTAAGCGGGTATAACTCCCGTGAAACGCGTCAATCTATCTTGCCTTTGATGTACTTCTTATGGACTGTTGAGTGAGTAATCTGTATGATGTTTTATTGAAATAAACCCTATTCGTTTGGAAGTTCCTGTGGTGCTGTCAAAATCTTCATTGATGTATTGTTTGCTGTCGGCTCACGGACCGGACGTGCACACAGCCTTCCACATATTGATGTCTCACCTGGAGCTGCTTTGCCTTTGAGTGTCTTATGGGTGGGCGGCCCTGCCTCTCTTGGCACCGGATACAGGCCGGAAGAGCCTCATCCTGACACGTGGGGATCGCAGAGCAGTGGCAGATACAGGCAGCTACAGCAGCGCTAGCAGCAGCACCTGGGGCGGTGGGGTGAGTTCTCCTGGGAACCTCTGGGGCCCTAGTGCGGTGACTGAGGGGTGGTGTGGGACACAGTCCGGTGGGTGTCTTCCGGGGTGTGGGCAATGGCGGCCGAAGCAGGTGCTTCCCAGCCAGGGGTCTCCGGCGGAGGCCAGGGAGAACTGGGACCTATGGTTCCGCTGCACAGTTTGATGGCCATCCTGGAGGGATTTTTCTCCCGGGTAGAGCCGATCCGTGACCAGGGAGTGGAGAGCAAACGGCCACCCCTTCCTCCATCCTCTGGTGAGGACTCGGAGGGGGGCTCCGCGGGATCGGCGACCCCCCCCTGGACCTGTCGGAAGGTGAGCTCGGGAACCCCTCTGATGAAGAGGAGTCCTCAGGGGCCACCGCGGCTCCTGAATGGGCTCTGGTGGGCTTATTGGTCTCAGCAGTTCCTGAGACGCTGAAGCTGGGCCCGGCTGTGACACAGGGGGCGCCGTACACTTTAGGGTCACATAAGCCGGCCCGGACGTCCAAGGCGTTCTCTTATTTTCGTACTTTGATCAGTTTGTTTACAAGGGGTGGCGACGACCTCGGGGTTCGTTCGCCATGCCCAAACGTTTTTCTGTGCATTATCCCTTTGAGGATACCCTGTTGCAGAAGTGGAAGTCCCCGATGGTGGACCCGCCGGTGGCTCGTCTGAACAAAGCGACCACTATTCCGATGGAGGGCTCTCCATCATTCAAGGAACCGGCCGACAGGAGAACTGAGGCAGTGTCCAAGGCTATATTCCTGGTCCCAGGGTCGGCTATGTGGCTGATGCTGGCGTTTGTGCTGGTGGCACAGGCGCTTACGGAATGGGCGGCCATTGTACACCAGGCTTTGGTGACTCTCCAGGCCCCTCTGGAACCTGTGCAGATGGCAGACCAGCTGATCCAGGGCCTTAAGTACTTCTGTGATGCGGCCCTTGACATGGCTCCCATGCTGTCCAAATTGTCCATGTTTGCAATTGTCATCAGACGTCTGCTATGGCTTAGATGCTGGTCAGGAGACCAGGCGTCAAAGAAGGGCCTGACGGACCTGCCTTTTGAAGGGGGTCACCTCTTTGGGGCTTCCCTCGATGAGATGATCAAGGATTACACTGGGGGGGGGGGGGGAAGAGCCCAGAAGGGGCAAGGAGCCCCGGTGCAGGGCGGGCCTTTCCTTCTCTACTCAAAGATGGGGTCAGGCCTGTCCTGGACCTGAAGGCCTTCAACTTCTTTGTGAGGGGGCGGAAATTCAGAATGGAATCTGTCCGCTCTGTGGTGGCGGTGCTTCGTCAGGGGGACTTCTTAGCCTCCCTGGACATCAAGGACGCGTATTTACATGTGCCCATATGCGTGCACCACCAGCGCATCCTGCGCTTTGTGGTGGGGGATCTCCACTACCAGTTTGTGGCCCTCCCGTTCGGTCTGGCCTTGGCCCCGTGGGTCTTCACCAAGCTTCTAGCCCAAGTACTGGCTCTGCTGCGGCAGAGAGGCATAGCAGTAGTGGCGCATCTCGATGACCTCCTCCTGCGGGCAGAGTCGGCCTCAGCCCTGACGGACAGTGTGGACATTACCCTCAGGTTCCAGCGGTCCTCTCTCAGATTTTGCATGCGGGTGTTGGGGCTGATGGTCTACTCCTTTGAGGCGGTGCCTAGAGTCACACCTGACTTCTGCAGTGGGCAATTCTGCTGCGGTGGGACAAGTCTCCGCTCTCCCTGGATCGGGTGATCAGTTTGGATCACCGGACTCGAGTTTCCCTCACCTGGAGGCTACGGACCCCGGCCTTGGAGCTGGGGAAGTAGTTTCTTCCCGTGGAATGGACGGTGATCACGACAGATGCCAGCCTATACGGCTGGGGAGGGGTCCTGGGGAGGCTGTCGACCCAGGGCCGCTAGTCCCCAGAAGAATCCCGTCTCCCGATCAACGTGCTGGAACTGCGAGCGATCAGGCTTTGCCTCTCACTGGTCGGGGAGGTTGCACGGGCGTCCTGTTCGGGTCCAGTCAGACAACGCCACAGCTGTGGCTTATGTGAACCATCAGGGCGGAATGAGAAGTGCGGCAGCGGCGTCAGAAGTAGCCCACATTCTGCGGTGGGCATAGCTTCACGTGCCGGCAATCTCCGTTCACAATCCCGGGCGTCGAGAATTGGCAGGCGGACTATCTCAGTCGCCAGAGGCTGGATCAGGGAGAGTGATCCCTGCATCTGGAGGTGTTCCGCCAGATTTGTCTGAAGTGGGGCACGCCAGACATGGACCTACTGGCGTCCCGGCTCAATCGGAAGGTGCAGGCCTTCGTGAGCAGAACAAGTGATCCGCTGGCAGACTCAGCAGATGCCCTCTTGGCTCCGTGGTCTTGGTATCGGCTATTCTGTGCCTTCCCTCCCCTTCCATTACTCCCGCGCCTGCTGCGCAGGATAGAGGCAGAAGGGATCCCAGCCATTCTGGTAGCACCAGATTGGCCTCGGTGTCCTTGGTACGCCGACGTGGTGCGGATGGTGGTCGATGTTCCCTGGCGGCTCCCGCTTCGCGAGGACCTACTCCCACCGGGGCCCATCTTGCACCCTGCTTTACCCTCGCTGGCTTTAACGGCCTATTGAGTCCCAGGTGTTAAAAGATAGGGGACTCTGAGTCTGTCATTCCCACTATGCTCAAGGCACGTAAGGCCACTTCACGTAAGATCTATCACCGCACCTGGAAGGCTTACATTGCCTGGTGTGAGGTGGGGGGTTGGAACTCCCACTCTTTCTCGGTGGCTCGGGTGCTGACCTTCCTTCAGCAAGGCCTAGATCACAAGTTGGCGTTGAGCACGCTTAAGGGGCAGATTTATGCCCTGATGATTCTTTTTCAGCGTCCCTTGGCGACGCATTCCCTGATCCGTACCTTTTGTCCAGGGGATTCGTCATGCCTCCTCCCAGGTACGGTCGCCTTGGGACCTTAATCTGGTCCTTTCTGTGCTCCAGAAGCCGCCTTTCGACAATATCAAGGAAATTTCCCTGCAACTGCTCTCGCAGAAAGTGGCCTTTCTGGTGGCGATAACATCCTCTAGGCGGGTGTCTGAGCTGGAGGCTCTGTCCTGTAGGTTCCCGTACTTGGTCCTACATAGGGACAAGGCAGTTTTGCCCCCCTCTCCCTCCTTACCGAATGTGGTCTCTTCGTTTCACATCAATGAGGACATTGCCCTCCCTTCACTGTGCCCGCGCCCGTCTCATCCTAAGGAAGTTGCTTTGCATTTCCTGGATGTGGTTAGGGCTCTGCGGGTGTATTTGGCAGCCACAGCCTCGTTTCGGAGGTCCGATGTGCTTTTTGTTGCGGTGGATGGCCCACGCAAGGGGATGGTGGCCTCCTCGGCCACCATTTCGTGCTGGATATGACACTGTGACCCGTGCGTACGCTGTTCGGGGCCAAGAGCCCCCCTTTCCGGTTACGGCTCACTCTACCAGGGCGATTAGTACTTCCTGGGCTTTCCGACACCAGGCGTCTGTTTCTCAGGTGTGCAAGGCGGCCACTTGGACCTCGGTGCACACTTTTTCCAAGTTTTACAGAGTTGATGTTGCAGCGTCTTCTTGTGCTGCTTTTGGCTGCAAAGTTTTGCAGGCGGTGGTGAGGCGCGTCTGGCACCTCCCGGAGAACTCTTTTGTTGGGTACTGTTGTTCTTGTTGCCCACCCCTCATTGTGACTCTGCTTTGGGACATCCCCACATGTCAAGAATAGAGGCTGCGTCCATCAATGAACAATTGAGAAAATAGGATTTTTTTTGTCTTACTGTAAAATCCTTTTCTCGGAGTTCATTGATGGATGCAGCACCCACCCCTCTTCTGTTGAGTTTGTACTGCTTGCTATGAACTGAGTTGCTGAGCAGGGCTAGAGGAGTTATGCCAAGTGAGGACTGCCCCCTGGGAGGGGCTGTGTTTGCTTTGAGCTGAACTACGTTCTGCCTAGTCCACTCCTAGTGAAAGGTGCATAAACCCCACATGTCAAGAATAGAGGCTGCGTCCGTCAATGAACTGGATTTTGCGGTAAGTCAAAAAATCCTATTTCCATAACTCTTTAGGTATAAGATGTGCAAAAATTAAGGTGAGAGCACATCTAATACCTACAGAGAATAATGGAAATAAGGTGACGTTCAAAGTGAAGCGTGCCATTACCTGGAGGGACTGGCATTTAGGTGGTTAAAAGGCAGGGAGGAAATGTGAGATCATCTCTTCACTGCCTGTCAAATGCCTCTGAAAAGTGACCTGAGTAGCAGTGCCTGCTGCAAGTTAATACACGCCTTTGAGCTCACATTGGTGTGCTGCAGTTTGGCTGCAGTGCTGGTGTACTGGCAGTTTTCTTTAGCCGCAGTCCCTCAGACTTCTTTTAGGTTGTGTGTTTTTGCTGCATTTTCTGAAACTGCACCATAGATGCAGCATGCTGGACTTTTTGTGCACTTTCGGAACATGCAGTGATGATGTCCAACCTGATAATGTCCTATAGGACTAGGGGCACCATGCAGGAAGACTGCTAGTACACAAGCACTGCCGACAAAGCACAAGCACACCAGTGTGAGCCCATTACATAGCATATAGGGTCAGGTACTGTCACAGGCTGCTAGAAATAGAACTCTATAGCAGCAGAGGGGGATCTGGGGGAGAGAGAAGGAAGGGAGGGAGAAGCTCACTTACATTGGATGGTCCCAGCCAGGAGTCTTACTGGATTTGAGCCGACAGAAAAGTTTTACCTTTCCCACCCACACATCCACTTCACAGACAGCACATGGGTGGGGAAAGAGCAGCTCCAGCCTCTAACAGCCATTCGTGTGGAGGAGGGAGGGGCTGGGCTGCTCTCTAACAGACTGTCAGCCCTGTCTGACAGAAAACATCGCTCACAGTATTGGATGGAGCTGCCGCACTTGGCCAGCTCAGGAACTGCACATGCACAGTACTGAGCTGGCAACACACAGGGTTGCTGATAGTCTGTATGGGGCCACGCGATTTCTATCTGACAGGCCCCCCCCACAAAAGTATTAAAGCTATATTTCGCTAAAAATACAATAAAACTATTAGCAGACACAAATACAACATAACTAACAGAATCCTTGCTAAATTGAAAAGATAAAACTGAGTTAACCTTGACGGTACTCCCGAGTCTAGCTCGGGGTATGTTTTCACTTCATATAGCGGTAGCTCCGAGCCACACTTGGGATTGCATTGCTGGATCCAAGGCTGGGTTACTTACCTTGACCCTTGGATCCAGTGATGTCCCCTGCTGTGTTTGCAGGCTGTGTCCTCCGCCCGATGCCTGTGTCATGCCAAGCTCCGTTCCCTGCGAGCGGGGCATCACACGGGGGCGGACCCTGGCGGGAAATTCAAAAAAGTGAAACACCCAGTAAACAATAGAGTACACTGTAATCTGTAAGATTACATTACTGTATCAAATCATTTCACATCCCTTTTGTCCCTAGTGCTTTGTCCAGTGCCCTGCACGCACTTTTATATTATAAATGTCATTCTTTCTGCCTGGAAACTTGACGTCCATGGAATAAAAAAGCATCCCTTTTACGTCAAAAGCGGTTTTTGATCAGCTAGAAAACAGTAAATAAGAATCATTTGCAGAATTGAGTGATATACTGATCTTTGGGGAAATTTATCACACTGAAAGTGACGACAGCGACAATTCTGTAACTGAGCAAATTTCAGTGTTTTTGACTAGATTACATTATTGAATACATTTTTATATTATATTATTTTTTGTAGATTAGTTATATATTTTTTTTTTTCATATATATTATAATTCATGATTTCGTCATTTCAAACGTTATCATACCCGGGATGTCTACTAGGCTCTTGTCTTAAGTGAGTTATACCTAAGAATTACAGACCTACAATATAAAACGCCAATTTCTATGAGAAAAAATGTACCACTTTGAGATGCAAAAATCTGACATAATCATACCGCCAGGGAGGTTAATAAATAAAAATTAAGATGAGATGAAGAAAATATTCAGGCTCCGGTTCAGAGAGCGAGAAAAAAAGTTACTCCATGCACACTGGGCTTAAAAAAAACTCCAGTTCAATTGTACAAAAAATGCTCTATGAGTGTGTTTTTTTTCTGCCAAAGTTAACACGAGTTTAGGAGAACCAGAAGGGCTTCTTTTTTTTTTTTCTCGATATCGGAAATCGCTGTCATACGATGGCGGCTGCGATTATCATGCACTGTGAGCGCGCCGCCGGAGGCGCGCTCACTGTGTTCGGGAGGGGAGGGGGGCAGGGAGCGGGTAGGGAGGACTCTATCTCCGCCGGCTACCCGCGATGCCCCCCCCCCCCATGTGCCTGGAGGCTAGAAAGTGACGCCCCCCCCCCCCCCGTAGCGCCCATCGGCCGCCT
>BLSH010485623.1:21136-39815 GCA_018402905.1 Glandirana rugosa | reverse complement strand
CATGCTTCCACAGACCTTCCCTTTCAGGGTGGACGTCTATTCGGTCCACGGCTGGGTGAGATCCTTATGGATTTCACAGGAGGTAAGTGCCCTTCTTCCCAGAGCCTGGAGGCGTGAGTTTCGCCGTAGACACGGTAAGGTCGCTGCAGGGGCCGGGTACCCTTCTGGGATTCGCAGGCCGGTGGCTGGCCCACATTCCTGATCCTTGGGTCCGGGAAGTGGTGTCCACCGGGTACGGGATAGAGTTCAACACTCTACCCCCTGACAGGTTCTTCCCATCAAACTTAGGGCTCCCACAGGACCGCCGGGAGGCTCTTCTTGGGGCGGTCCAAGCACTTTCGGTCCAGGGGGTGATCATGCCAGTGCCTCCAGAAGAGAGGTTTCGAGGTTTCTACTCTAATCTATTCGTGGTTCCCGAAAAGGGGGGGGGGGGGGCTCGGCCAGTACTGGACCTGAAGGCCCTGAACCGGTATGTCAGGGCGCGGAAACTCCGGTTGGAGTCTCTCTGCTCGGTCGTGGCCGCCCTTCATCAGGGGGAATTTTTGGCGTCCCTGGACATCAGGGATGCGTACCTCCATGTACCCCTTCGTCCACGGCATCAGTGCTTCCTGCGCTTTGCAGTGGGAGACCTCCATTTTCAGTTTGTGGCACTCCCCTTTGGCATGCCCTCAGCACCTTGAGTTTTCACAAAACTGCTTGCCCCGGTGTTGGCGTTGCTCCGACAGAGAGGCATTGCGGTGGTAGCCTACCTAGACGACCTGCTCCTGCGAGCGGAGTCCGCTTCCACTCTGGAGGAGAATGTGAGGCTCACAATGACATCGCTGCAGGACTTCAGATGGTTACTCAACCTGCAGAAGTCGTCGGCCTCTCCATCCCGTCACCTGGAGTATCTGGGTCTAATTCTGGACACAGAACAGGCGAAGGTGTTCCTCCCTCCAGTCAAGTTGCTGTCTCTGCAGTCGGCAGGTTCTGTTTGCAGGTGCTAGGGCTCATGGTCTCGTCGTTCGAGGCATTTTGCCCAGAGTCACGCTCGTCTCCTTCAGCGAGCAATTCTGGCTCGGTGGGACAGGTCCCCTCGGTCCTTGGACTTTCGGATCCGTCTGAGCTCCCAGACCAGGGTGTCTCTGGCTTGGTGGCTTCGGGATTCGACCCTGACTCAGGGGAAGTCGTTCCTGCCCCTTCAATGGGTGATCATCACCATGGATGCCAGTCTTTCAGGCTGGGGAGGGATCCTGGGGCAGCTGTCTGCCCAGGGCCGTTGGTCGGCGCAGGAGGCTCGCCTCCTCATCATTGTCCTGGATCTGAGAGCACTCAGATTGTGCCTTTTTTCACTGGGTGAGATTGCAGCGTCGTCCGATGTGAACCATCAGGGCGGCACAAGGAGTCCAGCAGCTGCGGCGGAGGCAGCTCTGATACTACGTTGGGTGGAACGTCACGTTCCGGCAATCTCTGCCATTTACATTCCCGGTGTGGAGATCTGGCAGGTGGACTTTCTCAGTCTCCAGACGCTGGACCAAGGAGAGTGGTCTCTCCATCCGGAGGTGTTCCATCAGATTTGCCGCAGATGGGGGACGCCAGACGTGGATCTCATGGCGTCTCGATTCAATCACAAGGTGGAGACCTTTGTGTCCAGAACGAAGGATCCGTTGGCAGCGGCCATGGACGCTCTGGTGGCCCCCTGGGGCCATTACCGCCTTCTGTACGATTTCCCTCCGATAAAAACTGCCTCCGCAATTGATACGCAGGATAGTGGCGGAGGGGATACCAATAATCCTGGTGGCTCCAGATTGGCCTCGGCGCACTTTGTACGCCGACGTGGTGCACATGGTGGCAGACGCCCCTTGGCGGCTCCTGCTTCGAGACGACCTTCTGTCTCAGGGGCCCATCTTGCACCCTGCTTTACCCTCGCTGGTTTTGACAGCTTGGCTATGGAGTCCCAGGTGCTAAGAGACAGGGGAGTCGCTGACTCAGTGATCCCTACGTTGTGGTAGGCTTGCAAGTGTATTTCCCGCAAGATTTACACCGCACCTGGAAGGCTTATATAGCTTGGTGCGAGGCGGAGGGTCATAACCCTCGCTCTGATGTCGTGTCCAGAGTCCTGACTTTTTTGCAGCGATGCCTGAACAAAAACCTGGCTTTGAGCACTCTCAAGGGCCAGATATCGGCTCTGGCGATTCTTTTTTTAGAGACCTTGGCTTCGCACTCGTTGATTCGTACCTTTGTACAAGGTGTGCGACATGCGGCGCCTCAGGTGAAGGCTCAGAGGGCTCCGTGGGATCTGAATTTGGTGCTCTCTGTACTTCAGAAACTGCCATATGGGAATATCAGGGAGTTTTTTTTACAATTGCTGTCGCAGAAGGTGGCCTTTTTAGTTGCCATCACTTCCGCCAGACCGTGTCTGCATTAGCAGCACTATCGTGCAAGTCTCCCTACCTGGTCCTACATTGGGACAAGGCAGTCTTGCGACCCTCTCCTTCATTCCTTCCGAAGGTGGTTTCTTCCTTTCACATTAATGAAGATATTGTCCTTCCTTCATTGTGCCCTCGTCCATCACACTCAAAAGAGATTGAGCTGCATACTTTGGACGTAGTGAGGGCCTTACGAGTGTACTTGGCTGCCACAGCTTCTTTTCAAAAAACTGATGCCTTGTTTGGCTGTCAGAGGGTCTGCGCACAGGGTTGGCGGCCTCGTTGCCTACGATTTCTCGTTGGATCAGACAGTCCGTGACCCATGCCTATTCTGTTCGGGGCAAGGTTCCCCTTTTTCCGGTCACGGCTCATTCTACCCGGGCTGTTAGCACTTCATGGGTTCTCAGGCACTAGGCCTCGGTGTCGCAGGTGTGCAAGGCGGCCACTTGGGCCTCGGTTCACACTTTCACTAAGTTTTTTTATAGGTTGCTGTGCTTGCATCTTCGGATGCTGCTTTTGGCTGCAAAAATTTTGCAGGCGGCCGCGTAGGCACGTCTGGGCCTCCTTAGAGGTTCAGTTGGGTACTGTTAGCGTTTACCCACCCCTCTTTTTGACACAGCTTGGGGACATCCCCACACGTCATGATGAGCTGCGTCTGTCAGTGAACGATATTTTATTAAAACTTACCGTAAAATCCTTTTCTCCGAGTTCACTGACAGACGCAGCACCCACTCCTCTGTGCTCTGTTCTTGTACGGCTTGTGTACGAACTGAAGAGCTATTCTGTGAGGGGGTTTATGTGGGAAGAGACGACGGCCCCCATGGGAGGGGCCAGCAGTTTATTTTCCCTGTTTAGTTAACTCCTAGTGAGACCAGCATAAACCCCACACGTAATGGAGAGCTGCGTCTGTCAGGGAACTCGGAGAAAAGGATTTTACGGTAAGTTTTAATAAAATCCCTTTTTTTGCAATTACCAGGTGGGTGCTGTGGCCCCGCTCTTGGTCAGTCAACCAGGCGTTGAAGAAAGCTCTTAGGGATACTCCCTTTCAGGGAGGGCGTCTGTTTGGCCCACAGTTGGATGAAATCATTAAGGATTTCACGGGAGGGAAGAGTACTTTCCTTCCAGAGCCAAAACGGCTGGATTTTCGCTGTAGGCAGGGCCCTGTTTCTTCAGGTCAGAAGAAGTTTTTTTGTGCGCCCGGCTCAGCGGGTAAGGGCTTCAAGTCCGGTAAGGCTTCCGCTGGGCCCAGTAAAAGGCCCTGGCAACGTAAGTCTGAAAAAACGAAGGATAAGTCCACCTCCGCATGATGGGTTGCCCCCGCCCGACTCTCGGGTGGGGGGCTGGTTACTGGGGTTCGCAGACAGATGAACTGCCCGCATTACCGATCGGTGGGTGCTGGAGGTGGTGTCCTCCGGGTACAGGATAGAATTCATCTCTCTACCCCCAGAAAGGTTCTTCCCTTCGAACTTAAGACTCCCTCAGGGGTGTCGGAAGGCGCTTCTAGGCGCCGTTTGGGCGCTTGCCGAACAGGGGGTGATTGTACCGGTACCCACGATGGAAAGATTTCACGGGTTTTACTCAAACCTCTTTGTGGTGCCCAAAAAGGGCGGTGTCAGGCCAGTTCTGGACCTGAAGGCACTAAACTGCTTTGTAAAGACAAAAAGATTCAGGATGGAGTCCATCCGCTCGGTCGTGGCCGCCCTGCACCAAGGGGAATTCATGGCGTCCCTGGATATCAAGGACGAGTATCTCCACGTTCCAGTTTGTCACAGGCACCAGCGTTTCCTGCATTTGCAGTGGGGGATTTGCAATACTAGTTTGTGGCTCTCCCCTTCGGTCTGGCTTTGGCTCCCCGAGTGTTCACCAAGGTAGTGGCTCCGATGCTGGCGATCTTGAGACAGAGAGGTATCGCGGTGGTAGCATACCTCGACGATTTACTCCTGAGAGCAGAGTCGGCCGCAGCTCTGGAGGAGAACGTGATAATCACGGTGTCCACGTTAAAAGATTTTGGTTGGCTGATCAACCTGCAGAAATCATCGTTGACTCCATCCTGCCGTCTGGAATACCTGGGTCTGATTCTGGACACGGTGCAGGCAAGAGTGTTTTTACCGCCAAACAAGCTTCTGACACTTCAGGCAGCAGTGCGAACCCTTTTATCAGGCCAGTGGTCATCCTTACGGTTCTGTATGTGAATATTGGGGCTCATGGTGCTTTTGAAGCGATACCTTACGCCCAGAGTCGCAATCGGCCCCTGCAGAAGGCGATTTTGTCGCAATGGGACAAATCTCCCCTATCCCTAGACGGACTGATCCGGTTGGATCATCAGACCCGGGGATCCTTGATTTGGTGGATTCGGGCTCCAGCCCTAAAATTAGCAAAATGTTTCCTCCCCCTCAATTGGTCGATGGTAACAACGGATGCCAGCCTATCGGGCTGGGGAGGGGTCCTGGGTCAGTTTTCTGCCCAGGGCCGTTGGTCCGATTTAAATGTACTGGAGCTGAGAGCGATCAGACTTTGTCCATCCCGTTGGTCGACAAGGCTGCGAGGCCTCCCTGTCCGGGTTCAGTCGGACAATGCCACGGCTGTGGCATATGTGAACCATCAGGGCGGAACAAGAAGCTCGGCAGCAGCCGCGGAGGCGGCTCTGATCCTTCGGTGGGCAGAACTTCACGTGCCAGCTCTCTCCGCAATCTACATTCCAGGCGTGGAAAACTGTCAGGCGGACTTTCTCAGCCGCCGGACTCTGGATCAGGGGGAATGGTCCCTACATCCAGAAGTGTTCCGCCAGATTTGCCTCAAGTGGGGCACGCCAGAAGTGGACCGCATGGCCTCCAGACTCCATCACAAGGTACCCACCTTTGTGTGCAGATCAAGAGATCCGTTGGCGGTCGCCACGGACGCACTGGTAGCACCCTGGGGTCGGTATCAGCTACTGTACGTCTTTCCTCCTCTGAAGCTTTTGCCGCGCGTTCTGCGCAGGATAGAAGCAGAGGGAATCCCGACAATCCTGGTAGCTCCGGATTGGCCTCGGCGTCCTTTGTACGCCGATGTGGTACGGATGGTGGCAGATGTCCCGTGGCGTCTTCCACTTCGCGAAGACCTACTGTCTGAGGGACCCATCTTGCACCCTGCTTTACCCTCGCTGGCTTTGACGGCTTGGCTATTGAGTCCCAGGTGCTGAGGGATAGGGGTGTCTCTGACTATGTAATCCCTACTATGATTAAAGTGCATAAGAGTTCTTCGCGTAAGATTTATCATAGGACCTGGAAGGCCTATATTGCCTGGTGTGAGGCAGGGGGTTGGAACCCCCGCTCTTGTGCGGTGTCCAGAGTGCTGACTTTTCTGCAGCAGGGACTGGACAATAACCTGGCGTTAAGTACGCTTAAGGGTCAGATTTCGGCCCTGATGGTTTTTTTAACGACCCTTGGCGTCACATTCGTTGATCCGTACTTTTTTGTACAGGGTGTACGTCATGTGGCACAGATATGGTCCCCTCTGGCGCCGTGGGATTTGAATCTGGTGTTTTCTGTGCTTCAGAAGCCATCATATGAGAATATTAGAGACATTCCCTTTACAGTTGTTGTTGCAGAAAGTGGCTTTCTTGGTGGCTGTTGCGTCCGCTAGGCGGGTGTCTGAGTTGGCAGCGTTATCCTGCAAGTCACCTTACTTGGTCCTTCATAAGGACAAGGCGGTTTTGCGACCTTCCCCTTTTCTGAAGGTGGTTTCTTCTTTTCATTTGAATGAGGATATTGTTCTTCCCTCATTGTGCCCACACCCGTCGCATCCCGAGGAATTTGAACTACATTCTTTGGATGTGGTGAGGGCCTTGCCGGTGTATTTGTTTTCTACAGCTTATTTTCGGAAGTCTGATTCTTTATTTGTGCTGACGGAAGGTTCGCGCAAAGGCATGGCGGCCTCGTCAGCTACCATTTCTCGTTGGATTAGGAATTATGCATATGAGGTTCGGGGCAAGGTTCCCCCTTTTCCAGTCACGGCTCATTCCACCAGGGCAGTTAGTACTTCCTGGGCTTTTAGACACCAGGCCTCGGTGTCTCAGGTGTGCAAAGCTGCCACTTGGGCCTCAGTGCACACGTTTACTAAGTTTTACAAAGTTGATGTTTCAGCATCGGCGGATGCTGCTTTTGGCCGCAAAGTTTTGCAAGCGGCAGTGTAGGCGCGACTGGCGCCGCCTGAGAGTTTTTTTTGGTTGGGTACAATTGTTTGTCTGCCCGCCCCTCTTGACACAGCTTTGGGACATCCCCACTTGTCTAATGAAGGGCTGCGTCTGTCAGTGAACGTAAGAGTAAAATGGATTTTATTATAACTTACCGTAAAATCCTTTTCTCTGAGTTCACTGACAGACGCAGCACACACCCCTCTGTTGAGTTTGTACGGCTTGTTACGAACTGATATGCTATTGTCTAGCAGGGGGTTATATGCTAAGGTGAGGACGGCCCCCTGGGAGGGGCCAACCTATGCTTTTGTTTTATTTTGCCTAGTCTACTCCTAGTGATATGAGCATAAACCCCACTTGTCTAATGAAGGGCTGCGTCTGTCAGTGAACTCAGAGAAAAGGATTTTACGGTAAGTTATAATAAAATCCCTTTTTCTCTCACATGGCATATGCATACCACAAATTACACCCCAAAATACATTCTGCTACTCCTGAGTTTGGCGATACCACATGTGTGAGACTTACACAGCCTGGCCACATACAGAGGCCCAACATTGAAGTTGCACTGCCAGGCATTTTAGAAGCATAAATTACACATCTCATTTCTCAACCACCTATTAAACTTTTGAAGGCCCTGGAGCACCCGGACAATGGAATTGTCCACAAAATGACCCCATTTTGGGAAGCTAACACCTCAACATACAGTGGGTATGGAAAGTATTCAGAAGTATTCTTAAATTTTTCACTTTGTTATTGCAGCCATTTGGTAAAATCATTTAAGTTCATTTATTTTCCTCATGAATGTACACACAGCACCCCATATTGACAGAAAAACACAGAATTGTTAACATTTTTGCAGATTTATTAAAAAAAGAAAAACTGAAATATCACATTGTCCTAAGTATTCAGACCCTTTGCTGTGACACTCATATATTTAACTCAGGTACTGTCCACTTCTTCCGATCATCCTTAAGATGGTTCTACACCTTCATTTGAGTCCAGCTGTGTTTGATTATACTGATTGGACTTGATTAGGAAAGCCACACACCTGTCTATATAAGACCTTACAGCTCACAGTGCATGTCAGAGCAAATGGGAATCATGAGGTCAAAGGAACTGCCTGTAGAGCTCAGAGACAGAATTGTGGCAAAGCACAGATCTGGCCAAGGTTACAAAAAAATTCTGCTGCACTTAAGGTTCCTAAGATCACAGTGGCCTCCATAATCCTTAAATGCAAGACGTTTGGGACGACCAGAGCCCTTCCTAGAGCTGGCCGTCTGGCCAAACTGAGCTATTGGGGGAGAAGAGCCTTGGTGAGAGTGGTAAAGAAGACCCCAAAGATCACTGTGGCTGAGCTCCAGAGATGCAGTCGGGAGATGGGAGAAAGTTGTAGAAAGTCAACCATCACTGCAGCCCTCCACCAGCCGGGGGTTTATGGCATAGTGGCCCGACAGAAGCCTCTCTTTAGTGCAAATCCCATGAAAGCCCACATGGAGTTTGCTAAAAAAAACACCTGAAGGACCTGAAGGAGACCAAGATAGAATTTTTTGGCCTTAATTCTAAGCGGTATGTGTGGAGAAAACCAGGCACTACTCACCACCTGTCCAATACAGTCCCAACAGTGAAGCATGGTGGTTGCAGCATCATGCTGTGGGGGTGTTTTTCAGCTGCAGGGACAGGACGACTGGTTGCAATCGAGGGAAAGATGAATGCGGCCAAGTACAGGGATATCCTGGACGAAAACCTTCTCCAGAGTGCTCAGGACCTCAGACTGGGCCGAAGGTTTACCTTCCAACAAGACAATGACCCTAAGCACACAGCTAAAATAACAAAGGAGTGACTTCACAACAACTCCGTGACTGTTCTTGAATGGCCCAGCCAGAGCCCTGACTTAAACCCAATTGAGCATCTCTGCAGAGACCTAAAAATGGCTGTCCACCAACGTTCACCATCCAACCTGACAGAACTGGAGAGGATCTGCAAGGAGGAATGGCAGAGGATCCCCAAATCCAGGTGTGAAAAACTTGTTGCATCTTTCCCAAAAAGACTCATGGCTGTATTAGATCAAAAGGGTGCTTCTACTAAATACTGAGCAAAGGGTCTGAATACTTAGGACCATGTGATATTTCAATTTTTCTTTTTTAATCTGCAAAAATGTCAACAATTCTGTGTTTCTGTCAATATGGGGTGCTGTGTGTACATTGAGGGAAAAAAGGGTATTTTAGCAAATGGCTGCAATATAACAAAGAGTGAAAAATGTAAAGGGATCTGAGTACTTTCTGGTACCCACTGTATAATCTGAGGCTTAATGAGTCTTTTGAACGGTTCATTTTTTTTCCCAGAAGTTTTTGGAAAATGTGGAAAAAAAAATTAACGTATTTTTCTTCCCTCGTCTTTCGGGACAGCACCTGGAGATAGCGCAGCTCCACCCTTTTCCCAGGAAACACTGCAGTCAATCTTTAAATGTCCACCTCCTTCCACCATGGCCTTAGTTGTAGTGTTTCCTCCAGCCATGGTGGATGCGCTGCAGGGGATCAGGGGTAAGCCGCACTCTCTCCAGGTGGAGGGGGGTTTAGGGCTTACCTTGTAGGGTCTTTTGTTTCTTCAAGGCTAGCCCAGCGCCCCCCCCGACGGGAGAGGGGTTGCTCCGGTGTTCTCCTCCTCTTCAACTCCGGCGAGGACATGGCCGGCGGAGTTCCCGGTCCATTTGACCGGGCGAACAGCTGTTCTTGTTAGGGACCGCAACAGCTCTGCAGAGAGGGAGCGTTGTGGCGTCCTGGAAGCCGGCGTGCGTTCCAGGTTTGGACGGCGGGCGACGTCATTTCCGGGGGAAATGACTTCCTGTTTTCAACATTTACTATCCCTATACGAGAACCTGTGTTTATGCTATGTACTCTTTGAATGGTCAGTAAACCACATGTTTCTTAACACTGTTATCTGATTATACTGTTGAATGTATTCTTTATAGCTTTGATATTCATGCATCTTCCTTTGCTGGTTATAGACATTAATGAGTAATACCACCACTTTTCCCTGATGAAGAGGAACAACGCATGACCTCGAAACGCGTTGGGTAGCACTCTGTTTTATTTACACAGTAGTGCCTTCAAATAAGTGGTTGTTATATGTAATTTGTTGCACATTGATGCAATACTGTTTTACATGTACATTGGGTATCTGTAAACCCCCCCCCCTTTTCTCTCTTTAACTATTGTAAACTGGTTTTCTCTACGCTGAAAGCTTTTCTGGAGCCCCTCACATATGTGAGACCCTTGTGTACTAAAGTAGAAGGGAAAAAGGATCAGTCCAAGTGGCAGGCAAAAAACATGGTCAATTAACAGGCCAAGGTCGGTGCACGTGGTAGTCAGGAACGTGGTTTAAAACGGCTGGCAAAGACATCGTCGGTAAACAGGCCAGGGTCAGTTAATGTGGAAGGTAGAAACGTGGTAGCAGGCAAATGATCTGCACAGGTTAAAACTGGGAAATGGCAGTATTAAAAAGGGGAACTAATATCTGATGTAAGTGTGATAAATTCTGAAACAATCTCCAATGCACAGGCCAGGTTGGGAGGGACATTGGGGGCAATAGTAACTCATTTCTAATTCCTCCTCTGCTGCATACACAACATTTTCTCTGGCGTCCTCTTCCGGATTATGTGCTGGGCATGTTGTAGGGATAATGTTGTTTATGAAGCTGACATGTGAAAAAGATGAAACGCCACCTTCTTATACCAATAACGGGATTTTCAGGTTGACATATAGGGCTGCATCATCTGGTCATTGGACACATTGAGGCTTTACAATGGGGGCCGTGTCTTTGAACCTCCACCACGGTGTCATTGTGGATAGTAGAGAGGATGTGAACGTCCTCCTTGTCCCTCCACTTCATCGCCAACACTTCCTGGTTTTTCATAAAGACAAATTACCTATTGCGTAGCCATTGTGTCAAAAAAATTTGTGGAAAGCCCTTCCTGTGTTTGTTTTTTTTTTTTTGTTTTTATGAAGGTGCCGCAGGCCAGGGTTTGTTCACGGTAAAGGTGGCGAAATAGTCTTTTCCTTCATAGGTTCTGAGGGAGTATACATATCCTGTGGCTCGATCGCACAATTTGTTAAATTTTAACCCATACCTGGCTCTCTTACAGGGAATATATTGCTTGAACTGTAGCCAGCCAGTAAAGTGGATAAGGGATTTGTCCACACAAATGTTTTGGTCTGTGATGAACACTTAAGTCGCTGGTTAAAAAGTCTATTGGGGGGGGGGGGGGGCGTAGCTTGTATAATTTGTCGTAGTCGGGGTGATTTCGGAGAAGGCACTGAAAATTATTGAAATGCAGGAAACGCATGATTGTATCGTAGCGTGTCCTAGACATAACCGCAATGAATATCGGCATGTGGTGGATGGGGTTGGTGGACCAATAGGCATGGTGTTCATTCTTTTTTGTAAGCCCCATATTGAAAGTTAGGCCCAAAAACTATTTTAAATCGTTTAACGTGAGAGATCGCCAATGGAGCAACAGGTGTAGGAAGAATTGGGGTTTGCAGTAATATAGTGCTCTGCATATAGGTTGGTCTGGTCTACTATATTCTGCAGGAAATGCTCTGGAAAAAAAATCAAATAAAATAATCCACTTCTGTGAAATTTGTGGTGTCAGGCTGGGGGGGGGGTGTTGATTCTGATGGACCCTGAGATTGAGGGTATAAACTCTGACATGGTATTTTCAGTGGTACTGGTGGCGGTATTGATGGGCTGTGACAGATGCTGATGGGAGCAGGTGACAGGTTCTCTTTAGTGGGGGGGCTGTGTTGGTGTACACTGATAGTAAACTGACAAGGCACTGACTGTTACTCACTGATCTCCTCCTCTCCTCACATGATCGGTGTGAGGAGAAGCAGGGATCAGCTAGTAACTGACAGTGTTTTGTTTATACTTGTGACCGACGTGCACATTCCACCAAACTGACGTTGTCTGCTAATTAGCCACAAAACCGGCGCTTTATGTATACCAAATAATGTTTCTTCTTAGTTTAAAATAAAAAGCAGCTACTTTAAAAATTACAAACATTCAAAAGACACCACAGTAAAACAATAAGTTCAAGTTCTATCTGATGTGAAGCAGCGCTAATTGAAAGATGTCCCACAGCTGTAATTAACAACGTAGTTCTTGCTAGTCTGTTTGCATATTGATTCCTCCCAATACAGGGATATTTAGTCCAGTTTATATCTATTAAAGATTCTTCAGACAATTAAACAGATATTCCACACTCAGTGGTAAAGATGACTGTCGGCGTGTACATTCCAGTCCCCCATCCCATTGCACTCGCCGGACCCCTTTGAATACTGTGCCTTGGATCGGTCTCTGCTTATCAGCAATGCCTCAAAGGGATTCCCAGAGTACATCCGCTCCCGCAGCTGAAACTGTCCTGACTAATCGGATTTGGTCGTTTACCGACTTCCTCTCTGCAATCCGCATTCCTCAGCGATCCTTCACAATTCCATTAGATGAGATACAAAAGGGAAAAATAAACTTTTTTTCTCTTACGTTCATTGAGAGACGTAGCCTCCATTCATGACACGTGGGGTTTATGCACATCCTGCTAGGAGTAGACTAGGCAAAAAGAAAAAAAAGCAAGCTGGTCCCTCCCAGGGGGCCGTCCTCACTCAGCATATAACCCCCCAGCTCTGCATAGCATATCAGTTTGTTTATGCGTAGTGCAAGGAGTTAGACCTGGTTCCCTGCTGGGATCTGTGGTTCCCCATTTTTCTTTCTTTTGTTTTTCTCAAGCCATCTGATGAAGACTGCTATCAAGTAGCCGGCTGGGGCATAGAGGATACCTCCAATCCTGAAATTTCCCCGGCATGGCCGACCGATGCTAATTACCCTTAGCTTTGGCGGGGCCCACTGCATCGTACCCGTTCCGTGCGGGGGGCTAGTGGTTGAACCCCACTTGCGTCCGAGTGACCGGGCTGCGCTCGCATCCATGGGCGTTTGGCCTGCAGCATCCCTCACCTGAGGGGAGGAAGGTCTGCTACTGGGTGGCTACACGCTACGCCCGTCTGATTGGTGAGTGACCCCCCCTCTCCCCCCCCCCCCCCTCCAGGGGTGCGGAGGGGGAGGAGGACGACTAGCGGCACCTTTTCCGTCCGGTGGAGGGTTCAGGGCTATAGGTCCCCTTTTGTTTTCCTGTTCTTCCTCCCCCCCGCGCTAAAGAACTACCATGCGGCGATCCGCTGCCATTTTGCCTGTGCCGAGTTCGGTGGCCATTTTACTGTAGCCGCGGCCATTTTGTTGGCTGTTCTGGCCTCTTGTGAACACTCAGCAGCCATTTTGCCGTAGTCGTGGCCTTTTTGGATGTGCTTTTGGCCTCTTGTGACCGTTCGGCGCCATTTTTGGTGTGCCTTCCTGAAGAAAATGTGCATGTCGGCGCCGGTTTCTTCCTCTTCTCTTCTGGACAGCGGTGCAAGCACAGCGGCAGTAACAGCACAAGGCAGGGGTTGGACAGCATTCCTACTGGGATGCAGCGCTAGAAGGGTACTAACAGCAAGTATAGCTGGCTCTCCCTGGGGTGTCGGTGGCGGTGGGCACAGTCCTCCTGGGCATTTACCCGGTTGCTCTGTGGGGCAGTGGTGGGGCTGCATAGTGGGGGTGTCATGGCCTATAGGCCTAGCAAGTGTTCAGGTGGCACAATGGCGGTTGAACCTGTGGGTTCTTCTCCGTAGGGGTCCGTGGAAGCACAAGCTGCGCTGGGACCTATCGTTCCCCTAGATCAATTAACTTCCATTTTGGGAGGGTTTTTCGCCTGGGGGATACTGAGCCATGCTTAAGGGGGTGTTTAAGATGCGTCCATTGACCCTGTTCCTACCTCCGGCCAAGTTGCTGACGCTACAAGCAGCGGTGCGATCCCTGCTGTTACGCCGGTGGTCCTCCTTACGGTTCTGTATGCGGGTGTTGGGACTCATGGTCTCGGCCTTCGAGGCAATACCGTACGCCCAGAGTCACACTCGGCTCCTGCAGCGAGCGATCCTGTTACGGTGGGACAAGTTTCCGTTGTCCCTGGACCAGCTGGTCAATTTGGATCATCAAACCAGGGGGTCATTGACCTAGTGGCTCCGGGCCCCGGCATTGACTTTGGGAAAGTCGTTCCTTCCCCTGAATTGGTCGATAATCACGACGGACGCCAGCCTATCTGGTTGGGGAGGGGTCCTGGGGCAATTGTCTGCTCAGGGCCGTTGGGCGTCGCGGGAATCGCGCTGTCCAATAAATGTGCTGGAGCTGAGGGCAATCAGGCTCTATCTCTCCCACTGGTCGGCAAGGCTGTGCAGCTTCCCGGTTCGGGTTCAGTCGGACAGCGCCACATCGGTGGCGTACGTGAACCATCAGGGCGGAACAAGGAGTTCAGCAGCAGCTGTGGAGGTGGCCCACATTCTGAGGTGGGCAGAGCTTCACGTGCCGGCAATCTCCGCCATCTACATCCCGGGCATAGAAAACTGGCAAGCGGACTTTCTCATTCGCCAGACTCTGGATCGGGGGAATGGTCTCTGCATCCAGAAGTGTTCCTCCAGATTTGCAAACGGTGGGGCACGCCAGATGTGGACCTAATGGCGTCCAGGTTCTATCACAAGGTGCAGACCCTTGTGTGCAGGACAAGGGATCTGTTGGTGGCCGCCACGGACGCACTAGTCGCACTTTGGTCCCGGTACAGGCTTCTGTACGCCTTTCCTCCTCTCAAGCTTCTACCGCGGCTCCTGCGCAGGATAGAAGCGGAGGGAATCCCGACAATCCTGGTGGCTCTGAATTGGCCTCTGCGCCCTTGGTACGCCGACGTGGTGCGGATGGTAACAGACGTTTCCCTGGCGGCTCCCGCTTCGCGAAGATCTGCGGTCACAGGGACCCATCCTGCACCCTGCTTACCCTCTCTGACTTTGACCGCTTGGCTATTGAGTCCCAGGTGCTGAGGGATAGGGGCGTTTCTGACTCTGTGTTCCCTACCATGCTTAAGGCGCGTAAGTGTACGTCGCGCAAGATATATCATCGCACCTGGAAGGCTTATATTGCCTGGTGTGAGGCGGGGGGTTGGAACCCCCGCTCTTCCTCTATATCCCGGGTGCTGGCCTTCTTGCAGCAAGGCCTGGATAACAATTTGGCTTTGAGTGCACTCAAGGGTCAGATTTCGGCTCTTGGCACCGTTAGTTTTAAATTTAGTACTTTCTGTACTGCAGAAACCGCCATATGAGAAAATCAGGGATATTCCCTTACAATTGCTGTCACAAAAGGTGGCTTTTTTTGGTGGCCATTACATCCGCTAGGCGGGTGTCTGAGTTGGCGGCCTTGTCATGTAGGTCTACCTACTTGGCTCTTCATAAGGATAAGGCGGTGCTGCGCCCTTCTCCTTCCTTCCTACCGAAAGTGGTTTCCTCTTTTCACATTAATAAGGACATTGTTCTCCTTTCATTGTGTCCACACCCGTCTCATCCCAAGGAGATTGCTTTGCACTCTTTGGATGTAGTAAGGGCTCTGCGGGTGTATTTGTCGGCTACAGCTTCTTTCCGGAAGTCTGATGCTTTGTACTGACGGAAGGACCGCGCAAAGATTTGGCGGCCTCGTCAGCTACTATATCCCATTGGATCAGACAGACGGTGACCCATGAGTATACTGTTCGGGGCCAAGAACCCCCTTTTCCGGTCACGGCTCATTCCACCAGGGCGATTGGCACTTCCTGGGCTTTCAAAGCCTCGGTGTCTCAAGTGTGCAAGGCGGCTACATGGGCCTCAGTGCACACTCTCTTTAAATTTTAGAACGTTGATGTGTCGGCATCCGCGGATGCTGCTTTTTGGCCGCAAAGTTTTGCATGCGGCGGTATAGGCGCGGATGGCGCCTCCTGAGAGGATTCTGTTGGGTACAGTTTTTGTTTACCCACCCCTCTTGTTTGGCACGGTTTTGGGACGTCCCCACGTGTCATGAATAGAGGCTGCATCTGTCAATGAACGTAAGAGAAAATGGATTTTATTAAGAACTTACCGTAAAATCCTTTTCTGAGTTCATTGACAGATGCAGCACCCACCCCTCTGTGTTGCATTTGTACGGCTTGTTAAGAACTGATATGCTATGCAGAGCTGGGGGGTTGTATGCTGAGTGAGGACGGCCCCCTGGGAGGGGCCAGCTTGCTTTTTTTCTTTTTGCCTAGTCTACTCCTAGTAGGATGTGCATAAACCCCACGTGTCATGAATAGAGGCTGCGTCTGTCAATGAACTCAGAGAAAAGGATTTTACGGTAAGTTCTTAATAAAATCCTATTATTCCCAAATGGCCCCTTACAGGTTACACTTACAAAATATCTGATACATAAAAGCAGTGATTAAAAACAGCATATGCAGTGTCTCCTCGGCTCCAATCTCTTTCCACCAATCACGATCTTATCGGGATCACTGGTGCCCGGGTTCGAGATAGGAGAGTCTGGAGACCATACATGTACCGTTTTGATGTTGCCTAGACGCGTTTCTACAGGTCGTCTTTGACAATAGGCACATCCAAACGGGTTCTCCATTTCCTTAAATACTCATTAACTACTTTGTTTTATGCCTGTCCGCTGGGTTTCCAATGCACAGTGTCCGTAGGTGCAGCTCATACATTGTTGCTTTATTGGCTTCAGTTAACCTTGGTAGCAAAACCTTATAATTTGCGCGGCATAATTGTAACTGTAGAAGATTGGTGTTCTGGGAGATTATTTTCACGGCTCCTCTCTAATGTAGGGGGTACACCGTCGCTCTCAATCTACAGATAATTTAATCTCCCCTCACCTTAAGGCTTCATGCACACAGGACTTTGAAAAAACAGCCAAAAAACGTCAGTAGCTTATCAAGGATGTTTTCAGCTTTTACCAGCGTTATATTACCGCATTTATTTCGCATTTTTAAAGGGCCAGCGGGTTTTTTTTTTCTTCCAATTGGTCTAAAACGCCCAAAAATGTTGGGGATTGGGGGCGTGGCCTGGACGGCAATGGAGTAGGTTGCACAAGGAGTGAGCTCTGCGATACATTACTCCTTTTACATTAATCTTGACTTTAACGGCTGGTCTGATCGACATTGATTCCACTGCTACCACCCGGGACACCACTGCAGTCATGTCTCCACCAAAGAAGGCATCAGAAGCCGCTAGCCAGCTAGCGAAATTCCACCGACAGGACAGACATACAGGCCGAAGATGGTGCCGGGGCCTCACCTCCGGCGAAGTGGCCGGCGGCGGACAGCGAAAAAAATCCTGGAGGCGGTATCTATCTGCCAAACCACCCTCACTAACAAGATAGATGAGATGAAGGTCGATTATTTCTCTCATCCGACAAGACGTCTCTAAACTGCGGGACACGGTGAAGGATCGTGTGGGCGCAGCTGAGGACATCATTCATCCCCTCTGCCATGCCACCGATGAGCTGCGCAGAGAAGTGCACCTGATCGCGCTCAAACAGGACGATATGGAAAGCCGTCTTAGGCGGTGTAATATCTGTTTTGTTGGATTCCCTGAGAAGGCGGAGGGCAAAGATGCAGCGACTTTTCTGGAAACATTACTCACTAAAACATACAGCAGAGAGGCTTTTTCTATTATGTTCGCGGTGGAACGCGCCCACCGGATCCCTGCACGTTCGCCGCCGGTGGGGGCCCCCCGCGGACCCTCATAGCTAAATTTTTGAACGACCGGGATAAAATCCTTTGCCTGTCAAGAGAACAAGGAAACATCTCCTTCAACGGATCTCACATCGCGGTATTTCCTGACTTTTCTGGAGAGGTTCAAAGGCAACGCTCCCGCTTCCAGAAAATCAAGAGAGCCGGCTCCGGGCCAAACACATCAAGTACGCTATGCTGTTCCCCGCTCGTTTGAGGGTGGAGGACGAGGGCCGCGTGCAATTCTTTGATAACCCTGAGGCGGCGTCCTCATGGCTGGATAGCCGACCGTGACGCCAGGCGGACTTGCACCATTAACTTGTGAGTACTTCTCTAGCACTGGTTGAAGAATTGCCCCTGTCTCCTCCACTTTAACGCCGATCGGCTCGCTGTCTTGGCCGCTAACATATGACCCTGCTCCTGGAAGCTGAGCGAGCGACTTCTCCCTCTCCCCCCCCCCAGGCCTGTAGCCCTCCGAGGCCTGCACCAATGTCGGAACTGTTCACGGTATGGTGTGCGGGCCTGACTTACCCTGGTGCCAGCTACCGACCGGGGCCCTCTCTCTTTTCCTTTATGGTTTAGAACAGACTATATCATCCTGTTCTTGAAACATTATGTACTATCCCTATCAGCGGACCGTGGGAGAACAGCTCCTCCACACTAACTTTAGTGCTGTACCCCCATTGCACTTTGACCAGTCGACTGGTCGCCCCCATAGTGTTATGTAATTGGGTCTGGAGCGGCAGAGACCGAACGTTTGTGGCTTCCACTGTACCGCGGCCTCCACTCGTGGTTGCCACGCCGGTGGTGTGATCCTGCTGTTGGTGGCTGCTGCACAGACCCCTGTTTGGAATTCATATGCTCACACCAAGTTGGGGAGGTGATGGGCTGGGTTTGTTTGAGTTTGCTCCAGTTGAGCATTGTCCTATATACATGGAATACCTTGCAATGTGGTACAATGTTTTGTTATAGAAATGATCACATGATCCAGTATACTTATCATTGATGGGTTAACACACGAGGTCCAGAGAATGTATTTTTATATGTATCCATTCTGATCCGATGCACCCCGAGCTGTCCCTCATGCTATATACTCGCAGTATGGCTACTCTAAAATTCATGTCTTGGAACACTCGAGGCCTTCGAGATAAAATTAAACGCACTGCAGTGCTTAAATACATTAAATCACAAGGAGCACAGATTGTCGCACTAGTGGAAACTCATGCCACGGGCCATTTGCCGGCTGCTTTCCATCGCCTCTGGATAGGGTGGACATACCACTCGATACACACTCCAATGTCGAGGGGGGTCTCTCTCTTGGTGGCCAAATCGGTCCCATTTGAGATGATATCTGTGACATCGGATCGGAATGGAAGATATGTGTTTGTGCATGCTACTATCCAGGGGTCCCCACTGCTTATTCTAACCTGCTATGTGTCCCCCCCC
>BLSH010485623.1:5300-20720 GCA_018402905.1 Glandirana rugosa | reverse complement strand
CCCCCCCCCCCCCCCCCCCCCAGGAAACTGAACCCCTATTGGCTATTGGCGTTGGAGGACCATAGGACAATAGAGGAAGAATTTTAAGTATTCTTTAGTCACAATCAGGGCACCTCGGTCTTTGGGATGGTGTGGGAATCATTCAAACTGCATGCTCGTATGATTCTTACTGTTAGGATCAACAGGCTTAAAAAAAAACACCTCAGCAATAATACAGGCCTCTACAGATAAACTATGTGAATTGATAGATGAACACAACCTGCACCCTTCCCCCGAAGCACTGATGAGAACCAGAGCACAAACCCATTTGGTCAACCAACTACACATAGAAAAATCTAAACACCTTTTTTTCGCCAAACAAAAGCTTTTTGAACATGGGGAGTGGGCAGGAAAGCTATTGGCATATTTGGCTCATATAGACAACAACCCCCTGTAGTGGTCTCGTTGAGAGATGCCTCAGACCAGCCCATTACTGACCCTGTTAAGGTGGTGGAGGAGTTCAAACACTTCTACCACTCCCTATATACCTCCCAGGCCACATACAGTAAACAAGAAGTTAGGACTTTTCTTAATATTCCTATGCCCCGTCTTGAGAGAACACAGGTGACTGCTTGAAGCCCCTATCACTGTAGAGGACATTGCAACTGCAGTGTCCGACCTAGCTAAGTCCAAAGCCCCCGGCCCAGACGGCCTCCCCCTAGAATTCTATGATACTTATTCGTACCTCCTGATCCCAAAGTTACAACTCCTATACCAACATATTTTTGACACGGACACCCTCCCACCATCAATGACCGAGGCCAGAATAATAGTCATCCCAAAACCGGGTAAAAACCCCAATTTTCCTGAATCCTATCGCCCCATCTCCTTATTACCCGTCGATGTTAAAATTTTAGCCAAAATCCTAGCCGCCCGTCTCAACAAAGTTATTCTGTCCCTGATCCATCCAGATCAGACGGGCTTTATGCACGGGAAGAACACGGCCATGAATATTAGGCGCTTATTCGCCAACCTTCAGGCGACATATGACAATATAGGCTCTAGGGTGGTGGTAACACTGGATGCGGTGAAGGCATTTGATAGAGTGGAATGGCCATACCTGATAGAATGTCTTCGCTGTTTTGGATTTGGCCCACACTTTATCAGATGGGTGAGACTGCTCTATAGCTCCCCTAAAGCACGTGTACTAGTCAATGGACTCCTATCTGACCAATTCAATTTGGAAAGAGGGACTCGACAGGGATGCCCCCTCTCTCCCCTATTATATGCCCTCGCGGCTGAACCTCTGGCCATCGGGATTCGGGCTCACCCTGACATTTCGGGATTGCGAATTTAACGGTGGGGAGGAGAAAATCGGGATGTATGCGGATGATACTATTCTCTACCTGGCGGACGCAGGTCGTTCGTTACAGACAGCCCTTCAGACTATAGAAGAAATAGGACGTTACTCTGGCCTGCGCATAAATTGGTCTAAGTCTCAAATTCTCCCTATAGACCTCTTTCCCTCCCCCTACAGAACACGTCTCTCCCTCTGACCAAGGTGTCATCTATTAAGTATCTTGGGGTGACGATTACCAGATGCCTTTCAGAGTACTACCCTCTAAATTTAGAACATCTAATCGCCCTAACTAAGCACAAAACCCAAATTTGGTCCAAACTGCCCCTAGGGGTCATGGGCCAAATTAACATGCTAAAAATGACCCTCCTCCCCAAGATTTTATATATGCTATGGCACTCCCCTCTGTATATCCCCCTTAAATTCTTTAAAGTATTAGAGTCTATAATGAACTCATTCATTTGGGGACATTCAAGACATAAACTGTCTTTGGTAACCCTTAAAAATTCTACCTCCTCGGGAGGGGCAGCAGTCTCGGACCTCCAGGACTATTATATTGCTTCTCGGTTGTCCCACCTCTACCACATTACAAAAACTGAGGAGCCAAGATACCATTCCCTGGTATGCCACCCCCCGTACACCCAGCTCATACACCGTTGCAGGCAATACTTAGAAACCGCCCACGAGATTCCCCCCTCAAATTTAATAATGGGTTGTTGATGCATCACCGTAAAATATGCACTTTAGCTTTGTGGAAAACAGCCACCCCAGCTATCCATTCATATACACCACTTTGGTATAACACCTCCTTACCAGGACTTATGACAATTTCAGACCCTAATTTATGGGTGGCCCGAGGTGTCCTCTACATACATCATGTAATGACAGTGAATGGACCCAAAACGTTCCAATCCCTTAAGAAAGAATTTTTCTCTCCCCAACCAATTCCTTTTTCGATACCTGCAACTCCGTCATGCCTTGCAGTCCCAATTCTCGACCACCCCCCTACAGTTGGACACCCCCCTTATCATCAATATTGTACTGGGATCAGAACCCACCAAACTGATCTCGCTATTTTACACCTCCCTGCGATCCCCACAGGAAAGCAAAATTGCCCATGGAGCCAAAATCAAATGGGAGAGTGTACTGGGCGAGATAGCTGACGAGGATTGGGAGGAGATTCTCGGTAGTGTCAAAACAGTGTCCCCTAAAATATCTGACAGACTTACCCAACTGTATATACTACACCAGGCATACATCACCCCAGTGAGGCTTGCCAGCTTCCAAGCCGACTGTAGTCCACTGTGCCCACAGTGTAATGCAGGCTCTTTTTTTCACATGATTTGGCTGTGCCCAGGTATACAGCCATATTGGATTCAGATTGTTTGTTTCCTGCATGATACTATCGGGTCCTTGGTCTCATTGAACCCCAAGCTATGTATGCTTGGTCTACACCCAGATGTAGAGATAGATAAATATTTGATTATCTTTTTGAATGAAACACTATTTTTGGCAAGGAAGGCGATTGCCCGCTGTTGGATGAGAGCCCTACCTCCCACTATTCAGGAGTGGAAACGTGAGATCAACGCCACCCTTCCATACAAAAAGATAATCTTCCAAAATAGAGGATGTCCTACCAAATTCTCTAGAATATGGGATAGGTGGATGTCAGATGGGGAGACCTGTGACTTGGGAATCTCATGATAGAGATACACACGAGACTTGGCTGGGGACCCGCGGACTTGCTGAACTTTGTATAAACGACCCCTATGCATACATTATTACCTTGTCTTATTCACTTAATGTGCACCTTGTCAGACCTGCCCTTCCTTTCTGCTTTCTCTTTTTCTCTTCTCTCTTCCCTATTTTTCCTATTCTCTTCTCTTGTAAATGCGATACTCTGTGTAATTGCCATATGTGATCTGCCTTTATCTTATATACTCAATGTCTTAATAACATGTACCTCATGTTTCAAATAGCAATAAAGTTGTTTTATACAATTTAAAAAAAAAAAAATGTTGGGGATTGATGGTTTCTAAGCGTTTTTGTGCGTTTTTGGAAATTTTTAAGTGTTTGAACTTTTTTACAGCTCTAAACAGTCCAAAAAACCCTCAGCTCTTGGGTTTTTTTACAGCTCAAAAACGTCACTGCTAAAAACAGCTGATAACAGCCTGTGTGTGCATGAACACATAGGATAACATGGAGGGTTTATTGACTGTAGAAAAAAAACATCTGCAGCTGAAAACAGCTGCTTAAAACAGTCAAACTTCCTGGCCTAAATCCACCACATACAATCGGACAACTGTCTAATCATATCAGCGTTCCAATCGTCAATCTGATTGTGACTCAATGTGCCATTTACATATCATCATATATCATTAGTTGCTATTTAACCTTATGAGACCCTTCATTGATCTCCTCGGTCACTATAAAAAAAACATAGAACCTAAATATTTTATTTGTTTATATATAAATTTCCCTAATCCATATTGAGACATTATGCCGAATCATCCCAGTTATTTTCCAATCAATCTATTTCCTTTTCTTTACATAGGATATTGGGAAAAGTTTTAAAATCTATTTTTTTAAAAAATATAGTCTCAATCCTTCTATAGTCCATTTAAAACCATTTATTTACCCAACCTTACTATATAAAATATGGGTTGCTGACTATCCTCTTTTTCTTCTCATTCTACGGTATTTCTATCCCCCCTCACTTTAAATCTGCCATACACAGTCAGACATCTGTCCGATCCTGTTCACACCTATTCACACCTATCCTATTCACACCATCATTTTAGTTGTGACTCAATGTTTTATTAGGTGTCTGCATGCATCCTAAGTTATTTCGCTTTATTTAACCTTATGAGACCTTTTTAGTAATCTCCTCGGTTAATCTAAGAGCCATTCAAACCTAGGTGCAAAATTTAAAGCTCTATTTTTTAATATATGAATAAATCCTTCTATGGTTCCACAAGATCAAAGCTCTACTTTTTATTATATTAATAGATCCTTTTATGATTCATCCAAAACAATCCCTACTAAATGAACTGTGGATCACACACACTAGTTCTCTATCAATTCCCTCCTCCGCACAGAATACTAATATTATTAGATATATTTAAATCTCTCCTTTCAGTGTATTTATTGTTCTAAGGCTATAGCCTAATCATCCTAGTCTACATTTCCCTCTCCAATTCTTTCACCTATCCCTATATGGGGGGTTGTCGGGAGAATTTGGGGTACAAACCCAAAGGTTCCCCACAAACTGGGGTAATCGGAGGGATAGTGTGTCCCTTTCTAGGATTATAGTTGTTTGAATATACATATATAGCGGACAGTTAATTCATCATTTATTAGAACCTTGTGTTATTCCCAGTCCTTTCATGCTACAGTATTCTACTCTCAATAGTCACTAATGTAGCAGTTTAAATCTAGCTCTACATTCATTCCCCATTGGTTGGAGAGTCAGTTTTATATATCCATTTCGTCTCACTTTTGGATATTTCCCCTACTAGATTTGACCCCCTCCATGATGGGGAGATTTTTTTGTATACCCCAAAATAATAAGCAGGATGCGTCTCTATTATGACAATGCCTGAAATGCAATGACACGCTATGGTCTTTATAACCAATATTTATGTTCTGGATATGCTCAGATACCCGTTTGGCAAGAGTTCTTTTTGTGTGTCCTATGTACATTAACCCACAAGGGCATTGTAAAGCGTACACTACATGGGTGGATCTACAAGAGATAAAGTCCTTAATTGGAAATACCTTCTTGTTAGCTGTGGATAGAAAGGATGTAATCCCTCTCAGGTGGTTATTTACCTGTTGGCATTCCCTGCATCTTCTGCATGGGAAGAAACCCTCTCTATCCCAGAACATGCAGGGCCTACATGGGGGGTCCAACACTTTTTTAACCACTTGATCTCTGAAAGTGGGGGCTTTTCTATATATAAACAATGGGTTTGTGGGCAATACTGGGCCGAGTGTTTTTTATCCATTTTAAGGATATCCCAATATCTTCTGACAATGGCCTCTACTTCCCTATATTTGTGAATGGAAGTCACTTATGAAACCCCATTCATGGGCGTCGTCATCTGTTTTTTTCTGTGTTAATTAAATATGCTGTATGGGGAAGTTGTCCTACTTCCTGGATTGTTCTATCTAGAGTTTCTGCTTCATATCCCTTCTCTAGGAATGTTTGTTTCAGAATATTGGACTGTTGTAAAAAATCTGAGTCTTGGGTGCCATTTCTACGAACTCTGGTAAATTGCCCTTTCGGGATGTTTTTAAGCCAAACAGGATGATGCCCAGGATGAGCTGTTGCGATCAGAAGTTTTGAAATATACTTTCGTACTTAACTGATCTCTCTGTCTTTTTGTATTGTTACATCTAGGAAGTTGACTTATTTCCTATTATTAAAGATGTAATCCAGTTTGATATTATTCGTATTTCTATTTAGGCCTCCAATAAATTCAAGTAATTGTTCATTTCCCGCCCAAATAAAAAACAAATCAATGAATCTTCTTTAGAACAGTAGTTCTTTCCTATTTTGGGCAAATGCAAATTTATCTTCCCACTTACTCATGAAGAGGTTGGCAAGTGAGGGCACAAACTTCGCGCTTATTGCTGCCTCCCTCTTCTGAGTGTAGAACTTCCCTCCATACCAGAAATAGTTGTGACTTAGACAGTAATCTAGAGACCTCCTGAGAAATTCTTTTTGTATGAAGGGGATGTTCTCCCCTTTGGGCTAGTGCCCAATTTAGGGCTAGCAGCGCATCGTCATGCTGTATAATTGTGTACAAAGATGATACGTCTGCAGTTGTTAAGGAAATCTCCTGATTTGATGATCATGATATTTGTTTTACATGTTGTATTAAATCCTTAGTGTCCTTTAGATAGGCTTTGGTGTTGGTCACACTAGAAAAATGTATCTACGTATTGTCCTACTCTAGTGGTCACAGCCCCTATGCTGTTCACAATAGGTCTAGCTGGGGGGTTTTCCGCATTCTTGTGTACTTTTGGGAGGGTGTATATAGTGGGAATGCGACTGTAACTTCGAATTAGATTTCTTTTTTTGTTAATATTCTGTTTGAGTATCCGTAATTGACTAAATGTGTTAGGTCCTGTCCATATTGTTTGGTAGGGTCTTTATCCAGTAACTTATAGGCATCCGTATCCTGAAGCATTTCCTCTAATTGAGTGTGGTAAAATTCTTTTTTTTCAGGATCACCACCCCCCCTCCTTTTATCCGCGGTGCGGATAATTATATCCTTCCCAGCTTCTAAGGCCGTAACACCCTCTTGAATATGCTTTGGATTTATATTCGTTTTGGGATTCATTTTTTCCAGATCCTTAAGGATCAATTATTTGAAAACCTCCATATGGTGATTAGCTGTTTGGGGATTAAATAAGCACCTATTTTTAGTCCACTGTTGATCCCTATGGTTACATGATCCCCCGAGTGCCCCGTAGGACGTTTTGTGCCTAAAAAGTATTTCTTCATATTTCGTTTACGCATCTATTTATGCACCTCAATATATGCGCCAAACGTATTTATCGGGCGCTTACTGGAACATTTCAAACGTTTTTCTAAAATAGTAAGTTCTTTATCTGTTAACGTTACTTTAGCAAGGTTGTATATGCCTGTTTTTCCTCTGACTCCCTTCTCATTCTTTTTCTGAACCTGGCGTCCTGCCTTGGTTCCCCTTCAGGGTTTGGTTTTCTGTGTTCTGTTTCCATTTGGGACCTTTGAGGATTTTCCCAATGGGGGGGGTTCCACCAGCCCTTATCTCTGGATGGTGGAAAACCCCGATGGGGTCTGCCTCTTCTGGGGTGATATCCTCCTTCCTCTGAAGGGTGCACCCCTTACCCCTAAAAAATTATTATTCTTGATGGTCACTGGGTAAGGAGAAGGTGACCGATAATGCCCGGGGGGCACGCTTCAGGTGCGCCTCCGTTCTCCTATACAGGAAGTGACCGTCTGTGTTTTAACACAGCCGATCACGTGGTAAACAGCCAATTTAATTGGCTGTTTACCGTGATCGGGACAGCGCTGTGTTCAAGGGACACCCGCCCCCCTGCATCGCCGATGTGCACGTGTCCATTCCGGTCACAAAAGTGATCGACTGTGATTAGAAACAGCCAAGCACGTAGTAAACAGTCATATTTTTTGCCTATTTACCCTGATCGAGGATGGCTTGTGTCCGGGGGACATGGGCCACCTGCGATCGCCGCACGCCGGCATGTTATCCTGCTGGACGTCATATGACGCCCAGTCAGGATAACTGAACCGCTTCCCGGCCGTCATTCTGTATACGGCAGTAGGGAAGTGGTTTAAATACCACCAAAAAAAAGCTCTATTTGTGTGAAAAAAGGACAAAAAATCCATATGCGTAAAGTGCTGCATGACTAATTGTCATTCAAAATGTAAGCACAGCAAAAGCTGAAAATTGGTCTCGTTAGGAAGGGGGTTTAAGTGCCCAGTGGGTAAGTGGTTAAATATTTTTTTCTAGCAATTACTCCTCTATGTGGTCTTTTATTAAGCTCTCAAATGTTTTCCCGACTATAGAAGTTAAGCTAACAGGTCTATAGTTATTTGGTAAAGACTTTGGTCCCTTTTTAAATATAGGCACCACAATGGCCTTGCGCCAATCCAGTGGTACTAAGCCAGTCATTAACCCCTTGGTGCTGGCGCCTGCTGGGCACTTTAAGGGGTTTAGAATGCGGGGAAGGGCTTATAATCATGTGACAGCCGTGATTGGTTTTCACGGTGGTCATATGAAAGCTCCCGATCACTAGCTTTTCGTTAGCCGCTGGTAACTGTGCCGGGAGCACACTCGGTACACCTATATTTGCATTAACGCATGCCAATATGCGGCCGCTCGGCGCCAAGGCCCACCCGCTGAGATGCTGCATATTTGTGTGCGCTTGGTGACATGAGGTTAGAGCGTCCCTTAAAATTAGGAACCATGACTTTGAAATGACAGAGCTCAATTCTCTTAGGACACAAAGTATCTCACAAAAGTGAGTACATCCCTTACATTTTTGTAAATATTTTATTATATCTTTTCATGTGACAGCACTGAAGAAATGACACCTTGCTAAAATGTAAAGTGGTGAGTGTACAGCTTGTATAACAGTGTACATTTGCTGTCCCCTTAAAATAACTCAACACACAGCCATTAATGTCTAAATCGCTGGCAACAAAAGTGAGTACACCCCAAAGGGAAAATGTCCAAATTGGGCCCAATTAGCCATTTTCCCTCCCCAGTGTCATGCGACTCATTAGTGTTACAAGGTCTCAGGTGTGGGGAGCAGGTGTGTTAAATTTGGTGTTATCGCTCTGTCTCCCATACTGGTCCCTGGAAGTTTAACATGGCACCTCATGGCAAAGAACTCTGAGGATCTGAAAGAGTTGCTCTACATAAAGATGGCCTAGGCAATAAGAAAATTTCCTTCTTCAGCATGGTGGCCAGGACCATACATCTGTTTAACAGGACAGGTTCCACTCGGAACAGGCCTCGCCATGGTTGACCAAAGTAGAGTGCACGTGCTTAGCGTCATATCCAGAGGTTGTCTTTGGGAAATAGATGTACAAGTGCTGCCAGCATTGCTGCAGAGGTTGAAGGGGTGGGGGGGGGGGCTCTGTCTGTGAATAGACCATATGCTGCATCAAATTGTTCTGCATGGCTGTCATCCCAGAAGGAAACCTCTTCTAACAATGATGCATAAGAAAGTCCGCAAACAGTTTTCTGAAGACAAACAAAGGACATGGATTACTGGAACCATGTCCTGTGGTCTGATGAGACCAAGGTAAACTTATTTGGTTCAGATGGTGTCAAGCATGTGTGGCGACAACCAGGTGTTTTGCCTACAGTCAAGCATGGTGGTGGGAGTGTCATGGTCTGGGGCTGCATGAGTGCTGCTGGCACTACAGTTTATTGAGGGAACCATGAATGCCAACATGTACTGGGACATACTGAAGCAGAACATGATCTCCTCCTTTCGGAGACTGGACTGCAGCGCAGTATTCCAACATAACGACCCCAAATATACCTCCAAGATGACCACTGCCTTGCTAAAGAAGCTGAGGGTAAAGGTGTTGGACTGGCCAGGCATGTCTCCAGACCTAAACCCTATTGAGCATCGGTGGGAAATCCCCAAATGGGGGGGTGGAGGAGTCTAGGAAGGTCTATAACATCCACCAGCTCCGTGATGTCATCAGGACTCCAGTGGCAACCTGTGAAGCTCTGGTGAACTCCATGCCTAAGAGGGTTAAAGCGGAGTTCCACCCATGCATAAGTCAGCAGCTACAAAAAAGTGTAGCTTCTGACGTTTAACAATCAGTTACTCGCCTGTCCCTCACTCCAGCGATGTGACCGCCTGAGGGCTCGCTCTTTGCTCCCTCCCCTCAGTGGCGCCGGCATCATAAGTGCTGGCACCTGGCTTTGGTTTCAAAGCCGGGCGCGCACTGTGCATGTGCGAGTCACACTGCGCCTTGTGATTGGCCGGCGTATCTTCTGGGACCTGTGACATGTCCCAGAAGATCGCCAAGAGGGAGGGGGGGAAGGTGGACTTCCTTCCCTGAGCCGCGGCGCCAGGGAAGGAAGTGGACCTGTGACCCTGGTCACCCCCCAAAAAGAGACATGCCAATTGTGGCATCTTGGGGGGGGTCACCTTCCATTAAAGCGAAAGTACCACTTTAGGGTGGATCTCCGCTTTAAGGCAGTGCTGGAAAATAATGGTGGCCACACAAAATATTAACACTTTGGGCCCAATTTGGATATTTTCACTTAGGGGTGTACTCACTTTTCTTGCCAGCGGTTTAGACATCAATGGCTGTGTTATTTTGAGGGGGCAAGCATATTTACACTGTTATACAAGCTATACAGTCACTACTTTACATTGTAGCAAGTGTCATTTCTTCAGTGTTGTCACATGAAAAGATATAATAAAATATTTACAAAAATATGAGGGGTGTACTCCCTTTTGTGAGATACTGCAGGTGTATGCCATCTGGTCCACGTTCTTTATTCACCTTTATTCTGTCTAAATATTTCTGGACCATATCAATTTTGAGCCATAATGAATGGTTCATTTGGGGCTTTGCCAATATCATCCCCATTATGGACATGAGCTTCACCATCCTCCTTTGTCTACACAGAGCTATAGAAAGCATGTAAAATATTTGCCTTTGTCCCCAGTCACCCGCTAGACTATTTTGTAAATGGCCTACATGCTCAGACTTTTTACCTTTTTTACTGTTAATATATTTTAAGTTTTTTGGGGGTTTTGTTCTACTTTTGCAATCCCTGTCATTTGCTTTGAATTTTTGCAGTCTTGATTTCCTTTTTATAAGCTATGTAACGTTTAAACGATGATAGTGTTTCATCATTTTTATATTTTTTAAAAGCTCTTTCTCCAGTCATTCATTCTTCCAGGACAGCACAGCTGAGAGATGACTGTTCTCACCTGGACAGGAAGCACAATCAAGAACAGAGTTTAAAATGCCCCACCCACCCTCTGCCCCTCAGTTTTTGATTGTGTTTCCCACAGGGATTCAACAAAACAATTTATTTTCTTTCCCGGATCAAGGCCTGGGGTTGAGGTCCCCTCCTGACCCCCCCCCCCCCGACAACGGCCCTTTAGTGGTGGATGCCAGCCGAGGAACTTGCTCGGTCCAGGGGGGAATTCCCTAAAGATTTCTCGGGGGCAGGAGGTAACGGAAAAGCTCCCCTGAGAGCTGGGGGGCCCTGGGGACAGTGGTGTCACCCAGGACTCCAGGGACCACATTTCCACTCACTCCTCCTACCTGATAGTGGTGGAGGGGATGGAGGAGGCTGTCGGTGCGGCTGCTGCAGAGGGGGGGGGGGTTCCTCTTGGCTGCTGCAGTAAGGATTCCTCCAGAGTGCACGGTCTTCTGACTCGCGTCGCTCCTGGAGCCCCCAGGGCGAGTAGGACGTGGTGTCAGCAGCTTCCGGGTCAGCTGACGTCATGGAGTGTGCGCTGGCAAGATGGCGGCCATCAGCATGCGGTGAAGCATGCAAAGACAGCACGAGAGGGGGGTCCAAGCTTCCTTTTTCTCCATACTGAAACCACCAAGGGGGTCCCTGAGGTCGAGATGGAGAATGAAGGAAAGCTGCCCGGAAGGGCCCTCAGCACATGAGAAGACCACGGAGGGTGAGTCTACCTGGCTGGGGGGGGGGGAGCTCTATTCCTTACCCTCCCCCATGATAGCAGGAGCTAATGGGATTTGACTGTATGTACGCTCTGCCCAGGGATCGTCCACAAGACCTAAGTCTAAGACCCCCCCCCTCGCTCCAGGCGTTGCGGATAGTGCAACGATAAGCTCCGGCAGGGGTACTCTAAGCCCTTTTGCTTCAAATGCATACATAAGCTAGCAGGCAAAGAGACTGCGCAGGTCATGAAAGATTGCCTTGCATTACAGTCTGAGATGCTGCCTACCCTTCAGGCCTTTAAGTCTACTACAGGGACTAGCCAGCAATCAGGATACCTCTCGGGTAGGGAGGGCTCCTCTTCGCAAGAAGGAACGTCAGCAGGCTCAGGGGGTCCCTTCAGAGCGCCAATGGGGCATTGCTCGGATGAAGAAGAGTCCAAACTCTCGGAGCTAGGCTCTCCTGAGGAGGGGGAGGACTCTGATCAGGATAGCCAGGACAGTGAGGAAGGTAGACCTGGCAGACACCTGCTGAGGACATGGAGAGCCTCCTGAAGGCAATCTATACCTCAGAGGGGATCCAACAGCCACCACAGAGGGTTTCAGCTGAAGACCAGATGTACAAAGGGTTGGCTAAACCACAGGCGAAGTTGCTCCCATCCACCAGTCCCTCAGGGACATAATTCTGAGGGAATGGAAGGCGCCAGAAAGCCGGGTTTTGAAGTTAAAAACTTGGAAGCGCAGGTGCCCCTTTAGTGAGGAGGATGAAGAAAAATTCTTCAAGGTTCCCAGGCTAGATGCTTCATTGGCACAGGTATCCAAGCACTCGGATCTGTCCTTCGAGGATGCTGGCATCATCCATGATCAAATGGATCGAAAATCTGAGACACTGCTGCGTAGGGCATGGGAGACCAATGCAGGTGCAATGGGTCCAGCGCTAGCCTCAGCTTGTGTGGCCAGGAATACGAATGCCTGGGTGGGCAGGCTGATGGACCATGTGTCTCGGGGAACCAAGACGGTGTTGGATTCCCTGGAGGTGATTGGCAAAGCAGTCGCTTTCTTGGCGGGCGCAGCGGTAGAGACAGTAAGGATGACCTTCAAGTCAGCAGCCCTCCTAAACTCGGCCAGGAGGGCCCTCTGGGTAAAAACCTGGGATGGAGATGTCACATCTAAATCCCAACTTTGTGGAATACCTTTCGAGGGCTCCCTGCTTTTTGGGACAAGCCTAGAGCAGGCCCTGTCCCGCTCAGCGGAAAAAGGAAAAAGGTTTCCTGTTAAACCCAAGAAGGGCAAGGAAAGGCCCCCCCCACCAAGGATAGGTCCAAGGTGAAGAGGGAGGCCGTTAAAAGGTGGGGGTTTGGGAAGGAAAAACAGAGGGGAGGAATCCTTTTTTCCGGTCCCTCCACTAAGGAACCAAAATGACGCCAACCCTCGGGTTGGTGGGAGGCTCAGGTGGTTTCTCCCCCAGTGGAGGGAAATCACCCAGAGCCCTTACATTCTCCACCTGGTAGAGGAGGGGTACAGGCTGGAGCTTCTATCCACCCCCCTCCAAACTTTGTCTTAGCGGACGGTCTACTGGAGAGCGTCCGGGAGTTGGTGGATCAGGATGTGGTCATTCCGGTTCCAGCCGAGCACTTGGGACGAGGGTTTTACTCCCACATTTTCGTGGTAGTGAAGCCCTCGTGAAAATTCCGGCTGATTATAAACTTAAGGAAGCTGAACAAGCACTTAAGATACAAAAGGTTCCATATGGAAAGTATCTATACGGTCAGAAAGCACCTCTTAGAGGGAGTCTTTATGATCACGCTGGATCTGAAGGACGCCTACCTCCACGTCCCCATTGCCCCAGAACACCAGAAGTTTCTGCGCTTTGCGATCAGGACAAAGCCGGGCATCCAACACTGGCAATTCAGGGCACTTCTCTTTTGGATCTTTACGAAGGTCCTTGCCGAGGTGGTCTCATTTCTCCACCTCCAAGGAATTGCCCTGATTCCTTACTTGGATGATATGTTGATCTACAACTCATTCGGGGATCAACTCCTGTTTGATCGGGACAGAGTAATTTCCACCCTGGAGAGCCTGGGATGGATGACAAGCCAGAAATCCTCCCTAGAATCATCACAGGCGAAGGTGTTCTTGGGCTACCAAGTGGATTTGGTGGCGCAAAGTATTTTCCTCCCCTTAGAGAAGGTAGAAAATGTTCAGGGAACTGTTGGCCCTGTGCCACTCCAGGGTGATGTCACTGAGGTACATCATGAGAGTCCTGGGTCTAATGACATCATGTATCCCGGTGGTACCTTGGGCCCAGCTCCACTTGCAGGACCTCCAGGGGGTTCTTCTCCCCAGTAGGGACAGAAAAAAGGAGTCCTTAGACATGAGGGGGTCCCTCCCTGGGAACGTGAGGGAATCTCTGGGATGGTGGCTCAGTCCAGACTGGGGGTCAAGGGGGTCGCCCTTGGGCCCAACAAAAGCCCCTAGGTGTTATGACCGACGAGAGTGCATGGGGTGGGGAGCCCACCTGGAAGACCGAGCTCAGGGATCCTGGGATCAGGCCCAGATTTCAATTTCAGGGAGCTCCTGGCGGTCGGAGAGGCACTAAAGGTGTTCGAGGACCAGATCCAGGAAAGGGAGGTTCATGTTTTCTCAGACAATGTAGTTGCAGTGGCCTAACTGAACCAACAAGGGGGAACCAAGTCACAGAAGCTAGCCAGGCTAACGCAGGAGATTCTTGGGTGGGCAGAAAGAAGGATCCCTTCGACCTCTGCGGTCCTTATAAGGGGAGATCTCAATCTGGAGGCGGACTATCTGAGCAGACGGCCCATTCAGCAAGGGGAATGGGAACTCCGCAACAAAGTCTTCATTCTAGTAAGCCGTCAGTTCGGTACCCCAGAGGTGGACCTGTTTGCCTCCAGAGAGAACAGGAAGGTTCCCAGATATTTCTCTCTCGCCAGGGAGTTGGAGTCCGGGGGGCGGGTAGACGCCCTAGCCCAGAGGTGGGATGTAAGCCTGGCGTATGCATTCCCTCCCCTTACCCTCATCCCCAGGATGCTGCAAAAGTTAACCCAGACAGACGTCTGTCTCATTTTGATCACGCCTTGGTGGCCAAGGAGGGTGTGGTTTCCCGCCCTGAGAAGGTGGTCGATCACCCCTCCTCTTCCTCTGCCTCTCAGGCAGGACCTCCTCCGCCAGGGACCTGTTCTCCATCCCGACCCGGGGTTCATGTCCCTGATGGCCTGGTGTTTGAGAGAGGGCTCCTCAGAGGTAAAGGCTGCTCAGAAAGGGTAATTGATACCCTCCTACTGAGCAGGAAGCTGGTCACCAGGCATATATGCTAAAGTCTGGGGGGGCTTCTCTCACTGGTGTTTGGCCAGAGAGGTCTCGGAGCAGGCAGTTCCATCCATTCTGGATTTTCTGCAGGAAGGGGTGGATTTGGGTCTGGCAGTCAAGACCCTCAGGGTCCCTGTCGGTATTTTTGGATATAAATAAAATACATAAAAGACCACGCTATCCCTTATAAAGGCATCTAGGACACAGCTGCAAGATAGAGTGGGGATTCTTCACTGAACGTCAGTATATTCATATAAATTTACTTGCGCTCGTGTCTATAACCAAAATGGTGAGTATGTTCTTTACCCCCATACATGTGCACCCTGTGCAAAAATAAGCAATAAAAACAGGACACCAAAGATGACATTTGTGAAAAAAAACTTATATATGGGTATCTAAATGATTAATAGTCCAAAAATTCAGTCCACTTTGATATGGTGGAAAAGGTACAATTAGTAGTGTCTTGAACAATCCTCCACCACACCAATATTCTTGTGACAAAATTCTCCACCAAACAAGATGTGCCTTTACCTGAGCCAAAGGACCCCCTGTTAAGTGGGGGGGGGGGGGGGGG
>BLSH010485622.1:18389-29866 GCA_018402905.1 Glandirana rugosa | reverse complement strand
GGGGGGGGGGCAGGCGGGTGGTGTCCCCCACCTTAGGACATAGGTGGGCTTGATCCTTCCTACCCCTTCCTGTTTTGTCTCTCACCCCCCCACACCTCCGGGGCTGTAGCTCCTCTCCTGCCTGGTTGCGCTTCCTCCTGGGTGGGCTGCGGTGCGGCGGCCAGGATATCTGTGACCCAGTCGCCATTTTCCTGTGGCCGGCCGCGTGTTATACAACGGCCGCCATTTTGCGGTAGCTGGCCGCATGCTTGGCCTCTAGTGCACACGGTGGCCATGTTGGCGTGGTGCGCCGTGTGCTGGCCTCGGATTTGCTGGCTGGATGGGCGGTCCTGGATGTCTTGGCACCGGGCCATGCCGGATGAGCTTCCTACATGTGGGGGACGCAGAGCAGCAGCAGGGTGACTACGGGCAGCTACAGCAGCGCTAGCAGCAGCACCTCTCGGCGTCGGTGTGGTGAGTCCTCCTGGGTGCTTCTGGGGACCTAGTGCGGCAACTTGAGGGGTGGTGTGGTGCGCCCAGTCCGGTTTCTGGCCTGTGGGTGTTTCTGGGGTGCAGTGCAATGTCGGCTGAAGCAGGTGCTTCCCAGCCAGAAGTCTCCGGTGGGCATCAGGGAGCGATGGGACCTGTGGTTCCACTGGACAAGTTAACAGCCATTAAGAATTCTCCCAGGTGGAGCCAATCCGTGACCGTGGGGTGGCGAAGAAACGGCCACCCCCTCTCCCGTCCTCTGGTGAGGACTCCGAGCCTGAGGGGGGGCTCCGCTGTGTCGCCGCACACTGCGTGGGCGTGCCCGCGGGTCGAGCGGACTCTATGTCCGCTCCTGACCCGCGATCGCCTTACAGAGCAGTAGAACGGGGAACCGCCGATGTAAACACGGCGGTTCCCCGTTCTGTGACAGGGGACATGACAGATCTACTGATCCCTGTCACTGGGATCAGTTAGATCTGTTATGTCCCGACCAGCCCATCCCCCCCACAGTTAGAACACACCCAGGGAACATTGTTAACCCCTTCACTGCCCCCTGCTGGTTAACCCCTTCACTGCCAATGACATTTATACAGTAATCAGTGGACATTTAAATTTCTGATCGCTGAATAAATGTCATTGGTCCCAAAAAAGTGTCAAAAATGACCGACATGTCCGCCCGGATATCAAAGTCCCGATAAAAATCGCACATCGCCGCCATTACTAGTAAAAAAAATAATAATAATAAAAACGCCATAAATCAATTCCCATAGTTTGTAGACGCGATAACTTTTGCGCAAACCAATCAATAAACGCCGATTGCGATTTTTTTTACCAAAAATATGTAGAAGAATATAAATCGGCCAAACCCAATGAATAATTTTTTTTTTATTTTTTATTTTGGGACATTTATTAGAGCAAAAAGTAAAAAATATTGTTCTTTTTTCACAATTGTCGCTCTTGGTTTTGTTCATAGCGCAAAAAATAAAAACCGCAGAGGTGATCAAATACCACCAAAAGAAAGCTCTATTTGTGGGGAAAAAAGGACATCAATTTTATTTGGGTACAACGTCGCACGACCGTGCAATTGTCATTCAAAATGCGACAGCGCTGAAACCTGAAAATTGGTCTGGGCAGGAGGGGGGTTTAAGTGCCCAGTAAGGAAGTGGTTAAGGACCCGGCCGATAGGAGGACTGAGGCGGTGTCCAAGGCAGTGTTTCTAGTGGCAGGGTCGGCCATGCGGCCGGCGCTGGTGGCACAGGCGCTTATGGAATGGGCGGCCGTTGTGCACCAGGCTTTGGTGACTCTACAGGCCCCTCCGGAACCTGTTCAGATGGCGGACCAGCTGATTCAGGGCCTTAAGTACCTCTGTGATGCGGCCCTCGATATGGCTCCCATGCTGTCGAAACTGTCCATGTTCGCAGTCATCATTAGACGTCTGCCGTGGCTTAGATGTTGGTCGGGAGACCAGGCGTTGAAGGGCCTGACGGACCTGCCTTTTGAGGGTGGTCATCTTTTTGGGGCTTCCTTGGATGAGATCATCAAGGATTACACTGAGGGGGAAGAGTACGTTCCTCCCGGAGCCTAGAAGGGGTAAGGAGCCCTGGTGTAAGGCGGGTCCTTCCTTCCCTACTCAAGAGGTTTTTATCGTGCGCCCCACGCCTTGAACGATGTCTCTCAGCCCGCTAAGGCCTCCGTGGGGAGCCAGAAGCGTCCCTGGCACCGTAAGGCCGAGAACGTGGAGAAGTCCTCCTCCGCATGATGGGTCGCCCCCGCCCGCTGTTCGGGTGGGGGGACGGCTCTTGCGGTTCGCGGACCGGTGAACCTCTTGCATCTCGGATCCTTGGGTGCTCGAGGTGGTTTAGTCCGGGTACAAGATAGAGATCCGTACTCAGCCCCCAGTCAGGTTCTTCGCCTCCAATCTGAGGCTTCCCCTGGGGCGATGGCAGCCCCTGTTTGTTCCGGTCCCCTCTGTGGAACGTTTCTGCGGTTTCTATTCAAATCTTTTTGTGGTTCCGAAAAAAGATTGGGTCAGGCCTGTCCTGGACCTGAAGGCTCTCAACCTCTTTGTGGGCGCGGAAATTCAGAATGGAATCTGTCCGCTCTGTGGTGACGGCGCTTCGTCAGGGAGACTTCTTGGACATCAAGGACGCGCATCTGCATGTGCCCATATGTGCGCGTCACCAGCGCTTTCTGCGCTTTGCGGTGGGGGATCTCCACTACCAGTTTGTGGCCCTTCCGGTTGGTCTGGCCTCAGCTCCGCGGGTCTTCACCAAGCTCTTAGCCCCAGTGCTGGCTCTGCTGCGGCAGAGGGGCATAGCGGTGGTGGCCTATCTCGACTACCTTCTCTTGCGGACGGAGTCAGCCTCAGCCTTGAGGGACGGTGTGGCCATCATCCTCGGTTCCCTGCGAGACTTCGGCTGGGTGATCAATCTTCCGAAGTCGGTACTGACTTCGTTGCGCCGGTTGGAATATCTGGGCTTGGTCCTGGACACGGAGCAGGCGAAGGTGTTTTTTCCTGCCGCCAAGGTGTTGACGCTCCAAGTAGCGGTGCGGGCCCTGCTGTCCCAGCAGTGGTCCTCCCTCAGATTTTGCATGAGGGTGTTGGGGCTGATGGTCTCCACCTTCGAGGTGGTGCCGTATGTCCGGAGTCACACCTGGTCCCTGCAGGGGACCGTCCTCACCTTAGCATATAATCCCCCTGCTCTGCATAGCACATCAGTTTTAAATTGCCTAGTGCAAGGAGTAGACCTGGTTCCCTATGGGATCTGCGGTCCCCTGAAGAAGATTTTTTTCTGATGAAGACTGCTATCAAGAAGCTGGCTGGTGGTATAGAGGATATCTAGAATCCAAAAACTTTCCCCAGTCCGGCCGACACTATGCGAGCTACCCTTAGCGGGGGCCCGCCGCATAGTGCCCGTTCCGTGCGGGTGGCCAGTGGCTAAAACCCACTAGAGCCCAGTGACTGTTTTTTTTTCCTGTCCAGGGGCCTGGCCAGCAGCATGCCTCTCTATGGGGAGGTAAGTCTGCTCCGGGTGGCTACCCGCTGCGCCCGTCGGATTGGTAAGTGGACCCCTCTTCCGTCCTAGGGGCGCGGAGAGTGGGCACCTGGGCAGCTTCTGTGGTAGCCGGCCGGTGGGGGTCCGTTAGTGGGGACACACTGGGTGGTACCCCTTTGAGGATTATATCCCTCCCCCCCCCCCCGCAGTACCGCACCTTGCACTGACTGTTCGGAGCACTGCATTAAGCGGTTCACCGCCATTCGGTGTGGATCACCGTTCGTTCGTCTGCCGACCACACCATTTTGCAATAAGCTCTGCTTGTGTTAATGGCAGCATCCATTGTTTGGTAACCACATGTGGTTTTCAGCCTGTCCTCTGGCGGCCCCCAGTGGTCGTTTTTGGTACAGGAAGTGATATAAATGGAATTAGTACTTCCGGTTTCACTTGGACAACGTAGCTGACACTCTGTGGTGCAGGCTCTTGAAGTGCAGTGGATTTTTTGGCATTGCTCATTCCGGTCACAAGTGCTGAGGCATTTAAAACAGCAAGTATAGCTGGCTCTCCCTGGGTGGTGGTAGCGGTGGGTGCAATCCTCCCGGGTCTCCCTGGCTGATTGGTGGGGTAGAGGTGGTGGTCACACAGTGTGGGTGCCGGAAGGCTGGGATGTCAGAGGCCGGCAAGGCTATGGCAGGTGTACCTGCGGATCAACAATCCACCCCGGGAACCTTGGTGTCCCTGGAACAGTTGAGGGCGGTATTTAGGGAGTTCTTTCCCCGGGCAGGGGACCCGGTTCCGGATGGGCCCCAAAAAACGCCCACCCCCCCTCTTTCCTCAGGGGAGGATTCGGATCCAGAAAGCACCTCAGTGGTCACACCTGTGGACCTATCAGAGGGTGAACTGCCCTCAGAAGGCGAAGGTGATCAGGAGGCTCCTTTTTCGTGTGATAAAGTGATAGTGGCCGCTCTGATCACTGATATCCGCGACTCCATGCGGCTTGACCAAGCAGGGGAGTCGCTTGAGTCCTCATATATTTGTGGATCACTTAAACCCCCTAGGTCCCCTAGGGCTTACCCTTATGATCAGGTGTTTGAACAGGCGGTGTTCAAGGTATGGCTGCGGCCACCAAATTCCTTTGCTTTCCTAAAAGCTTTGCTGTTCGCTACCCCTTTGAGGATAGCTTTACTAAGAGATGGGCTTCCCTGACAGTGGACCCCCCAGTGGCCCGTCTGAATAAGGCAACGACCATTCCCTTGGAGAAGTCTCCGTCTTTTAAGGAGGTGGCCGATCGCCGCACGGAGGCAGTGTCTAAGGCACTGTTCTTGTTGGCTGGGTCAGCCATGCGGCCAGCTCTAGCGGCTGCGATGGCAGCACAATCTCTTCACGAGCACGATGCCACACTGCACACTGGTTTAACTTGTGGATGTGCACAGGCTGAGGTGCAGCAGGCACAACATTTGGAAGAGGGTCTCCGCTACATATGCCGTGCTGCTTTGGACCTTCCCATATTGTCAAAAATGTCTGTTTTTGCAATCGTTATCAGGCGGGTGCTGTGGCTCCGCTCTTGAGCGGACGACCAGGCTTCAAAGAAAGCTCTTGCATATCTTCCCTTTCAGGGAGGGCGTCTGTTTGGCCCACAGTTGGATGAAATCATTAAGGATTTCACGGGAGGGAAGAGTACTTTCCTTCCAGAGCCAAAGCGGCGGGATTTTCGCAGTAGGCAGGGCCCTGTTTCTTCAGGTCAGAAGAAGTTTTTTGGGCACCCGGCTCAGCGGGTAAGGGCTTCAAGTCCAGTAAGGCTTCCGCTGGGCCCAGTAAAAGGCCCTGGCAGCATAAGTCCGAAAAAGTGAAGGATAAATCAACCTCCGCATGATGGGTTGCCCCCGCCCGACTCACGGGTGGGGGGCCGGTTGCTGGGGTTCGCAGATAGATGGACTGCCCGCATCACCGATCGGTGGGTATTGGAGGTGGTGTCCTCCGGGTACAGGAGAGAATTCATCTCTCTGCCCCCAGATAGGTTGTTCCCTTCAAACTTGAGACTCCCTCAGGGGCGTCGGGAGGCGCTGCCAGGCGCCGTTTGGGCGCTTGCCGAACAGGGGGTGATTGTACCGGTACCCATGGCGGAAAGATTTCACGGGTTTTACTCAAACCTCTTTGTGGTGCCCAAAAAGGGCGGTGTCAGACCAGTTCTGGACCTGAAGGCATTAAACCGCTTCGTAAAGACGAAGAGATTCAGGATGGAGTTCATCCGCTCGGTCGTGGCCGCCCTGCACTAAGGGGAATTCATGGCGTCCCTGGATATCAGGGACGCGTATCTCCATGTTCCAGTTTGTCACAGTCACCAACGTTTTCTACGCTTCGCAGTGGGGGACCGGCATTACCAGTTTGTGGCACTTCCCTTCGGGCTGGCTTCATCTCCCCGAGTGTTCACCAAGATGGTGGCCCCGATGCTGGCGCTGCTGAGACAGAGGTATTCCAGTAGTAGCATACCTCGACGATTTACTCCTGAGAGCAGAGTCTGCTGCGGCTCTGGAGGGGAACGTGACAATCACGGTGTCCACGTTAAGAGTTTGGTTGGCTGATCAACCTGCAGAAATCATCGTTGACTCCATCCTGCCGGCTGGAATACCTGGGTCTGATTCTGGACACGGTGCAGGCAAGGGTGTTTTTACTACCAAACAAGCTCCTGACACTTCAGGCAGCAGTGTGAACCCTGTTATCACGCCAGTGGTCCTCCTTACAGTTCTGTATGCGAGTGTTTTGGGGCTCTTGGTGTCGACTTTCAAAGTGATACCTTACGCCCAGAGTCACACTCGGCTCTTGCTGAAGGCGATTTTGTCGCAATGGGACAAGTCCCCCATATCCCTAGACAGACTGATCAGGTTGGATCATCAGTCCCGAGGATCCTTGATTTGGTGGATTCGGGCTCCGGCCCTAAAGTTGGGAAAATGTTTTCTCCCCCTCAATTGGTCGATGGTAACGACGGATGCCAGCCTTTCGGGCTGAGGAGGGGTCCTGGGTCAGTTCTCTGCCCAGGGTCGTTGGTCAGTGCAAGAAGCTTGTCTTCCAATAAATGTACTGGAACTGAGCGATCAGACTTTGTCTGTCACGTTGGTCAGAAAGGCTGCGAGGCCTCCCTGTACGGGTTCAGTCGGACAATGCCACGGCTGTGGCATATGTGAACCATCAGGGCGGAACAAGAAGCTCGGCAGCAGCCGCGGAGGCGGCTCTGATCTTTTGGTGGGCAGAACTTCACGTGCCAGCTCTCTGCAATCTACATCCCAGTCGTGGAAAACTGGCAGGCGGACTTTCTCAGCCGCCGGACTCTGGATCAGGGGGAATGGTCCCTACATCCAGAAGTGTTCCGCCAGATTTGCCTCAAGTGGGGCACGCCAGAAGTGGACCTCATGGCCACCAGATTCAATCACAAGGTACGGACCTTTGTGTGCAGATCAAGAGATCCGTTGGCAGTCGCCACGGACGCACTGGTAGCACACTGGGGTCAGTATTGGCTACTGTACGTCTTTCCTCCTCTGAAGCTTCTGCCGCAGGTTCTGCGCAGGATAGAAGCAGAGGGAATCCCGACAATCCTGGTAGCTCCGGATTGGCCTCGGCGTCCTTGGTACGCCGATGTGGTGCAGATGTCCCGTGGTGTCTTCCACTTCGCAAAGACCTACTGTCTCAGGGACCCATTTTGCACCCTGCTTTACCCTTGCTGGCTTTGACGGGTTGGCTATTGAGTCCCAGGTGTTGAGGGACAGGGGTGTCTCTGACTCCGTGATCCCTACTATGATTAAAGCGCGGAAGGGTTCTTCGCGTAAGATTTATCATATTATCTGGAAGGCCTATATTGCCTGATGTGAGGCAGGGGGTTGGAACCCCCGCTCTTGTGCGGTGTCCAGAGTGCTGACTTTTCTGCAGCAGGGACTGGACAAGAACCTGGTGTTAAGTACGCTTAAGGGTCAGATTTCGGCCCTGATGGTTCTTTTTCAACGACCCTTGGCGTCACATTCGTTGATCCGAACTTTTGTGCAGGGTGTACGTCATGTGGCTCCTCGGATACGGTCGCCTCTGGTGCAGTGGGATTTGAATCTGGTGCTTTCTGTGCTTCAGAAGCCACCATATGAGAATAGTAGGGACATTCCCTTACAGTTTTTGTCGCAGAAAGTGGCTTTCTTGGTGGCTGTTACGTCCGCTAGGCGGGTGTCTGAGTTGGCAGCGTTATCCTGCAAGTCACCTTACTTGGTCATTCATAAGGACAAGGCGGTTTTGTGACCTTCCCCTTCTTTTCTTCTGAAGGTGGTTTCTTCTTTTCATTTGAATGAGGATATTGTTCTTCCCTCATTGTGCCTGCATCCGTCGCATCCCAAGGAATTTGAACTACATTCTTTGGATGTGGTGAGGGCCTTGCGGGTGTATTTGAATTCTACAGCTTCTTTTCGGAAGTCTGATTCTTTATTTGTGCTGACGGAAGGTTTGCGCAAAGGCATGGCGGCCTCGTCAGCTACCATTTCTTGTTGGATTAGGAAGACCGTGGCTCATGCATATGAGGTTCGGGGCAAGGTTCCCCCTTTTCCAGTCACGGCTCATTCCACCAGGGCAGTTAGTACTTCCTGGGCTTTTAGACACCAGGCCTCGGTGTCTCAGGCGTGCAAAGCGGCCACTTGGGCCTCAGTGCACACGTTTACTAAGTTTTACAAAGTTGATGTTTCAGCATCGGCGGATGCTGCTTTTGGCCGCAAAGATTTGCAAGCGGCAGTGTAGGCGCGACTGGCGCCGCCTGAGGGCTCTTTTTGTTGGGTACAGTTGTTATAGTTGCCCGCCCCTCTTGATTGACACAGCTTTGGGACATCCCCACTTGTCTAATGAAGGGCTGCGTCTGTCAGTGAACGTAAGAGTAAAAGGGATTTTATTATAACTTACCATAAAATCCTTTTCTCTGAGTTCACTGACAGACGCAGCACCCACCCCTCTGTTGAGTTTATACGGCTTGTTACGAACTGATATGCTATTGTCTAACAGGGGGTTATATGCTAAGGTGAGGACGGCCCCCTGGGAGGGGCCAACCTATGCTTTTGTTTTATTTTGCCTAGTCTACTCCTAGTGATATGAGCATAAAATCCACTTGTCTAATGAAGGGCTGCGTCTGTCAGTGAACTCAGAGAAAAGGATTTTACGGTAAGTTATAATAAAATCCCTTTTTTCAACTCTCTCCAAAGAGTTTCTATGGGGTTGAGATCTGGAGACTGGCTAGGCCACTCCAGGACCTTGAAATGCTTCTTACGAAGCCACTCCGTTGCCCGAGTGGTGTGTTTGGGATCATTGTCATACTGAAAGACCCAGCCACGTTTCATCTTCAATGCCCTTGCTGATGGAAGGAGGTTTTTACTCAAAATCTCACGATACATGGCCCCATTCATTCTTTCCTTTACACAAATCAGTCGTCCTGGTCCCTTTGCAGAAAAACAGCCCCAAAGCATGATGTTTCCACCCCATGCTTCACAGTAGGTATGGTGTTCTTTGGATGCAACTCAGCATTCTTTCTCCTGCAAACACGACAAGCAGGTCATTCACTAGGTCCCCCCGTGTGGTTCTGGGATTTTTGCTCACCGTTCTTGTGATCATTTTGACCCCACGGGGTGAGATCTTGCGTGGAGCCCCAGATCGAGGGAGATTATCAGTGGTCTTGTATGTCTTCCATTTTCTAATAATTGCTCCCACAGTTGATTTCTTCACACCAAGCTGCTTACCTATTGCAGATTCAGTCTTCCCAGCCTGGTGCAGGTCTACAATTTTGTTTCTGGTGTCCTTTGACAGCTCTTTGGTCTTGGCCATAGTGGAGTTTGGAGTCTGACTGTTTGAGGTTGTGGACAGGTGTCTTTTATACTGATAACGAGTTCAAACAGGTGCCATTAATACAGGTAACGAGTGGAGGACAGAGGAGCCTCTTAACCACTTCCAGACCGCCCGCCGTCATAATACGGCGCCAGTTTGAATTGGAATACCGTTGTTATGGTAGCAGATCACTACCATAACCCTGGTATCTTTTTTTTCAGCAGGTGATTCTGCGCCTGATAAAAGTGGTCTTAACGGTGGATTCGCTGCGAGATCACTTTTATCAGCGGCGGGAGAGGTGCCCCCCCGCCACTTTCCGGTCATCTTCGCCGCTTACCGGACCTGCCGGCAGCGGCGGAGATGATCGGGTCCGTCCCCCCCAAGGTCCGTGAGCGGCTGAAGCCGTTCACCCGGCTCCATAACATGGCTGGGCGGAAGCTACGTCACAAGTCGCTTCCGCCCAATGGTCTTAAAAGGGACATTTTTTTTATAAATGCATTTTAGTGTAAATATAACATCTGAGGTCTTTTTGACCCCAGATCTCATAATTTGGAGGTCCTGGCATGCTTTTTTCTATTACAAGGAATGTTTACATTTCTTGTAATAGGAAAAAAAAAAGTGATCAAAATTTTTATTTAAAAAAAAAAGTGTAAAAATAAAAATTAAAATAATTAAAAAAAAAAAAATTTTAAAGCGCACCGTCCTTGCAAGCTCGCGCACAGAAGCGAACGCATAAGTAAGTCCCGCCCACATATGAAACCGGTGTTCAAACCACACATGTGAGGTATCGCCGCGATCGTTAAGAGTGAGAGCAATAATTCTAGCCCTAGACCTCCTCTGTAACTCAATACTGCTAACTTGTAGAATTTTTTAAACGTCGCCAATGGAGATTTTTATGTTGCAAAGTTTGTCGCCATTCCGCAAGTGGACGCAATTTTTAAGCATAACATGTTGGGTATCATTTTACTCGGCGTAACATTATCTTTCACAATAGGGGAAAAAATTTACCTAACTTTACTGCTGTCTTATTTTTCACTCAAAAAACGGAATTTTTAAAAAAAAAAAATCGCACTTGTAAGACCGCTGCGCAAATACGGTGTGACATAAAGTTTTGCAATGGCCGCCATTTTATTCTCTAGGGTATTAGAAAAAAGAAAATACAATGTTTGGGGGTTCTAAGTAATTTTATAGCAAAAAAAAAAGGGATTTTATTATAACTTACCGTAAAATCCTTTTCTCTGAGTTCACTATCAGACGCAGCTCTTCCTAAATGACACGTGGGTTTTATGTCGTCCTATCAGGAGTGACTAGGCAAAACAGATGCAAAAGCATCAGGGATAGGCTGGCCCCTCCCATGGGGGCCATCCTCACCTGAGCCTATAAAACCCCCTGCTGGCCAATAGCATTCAGTTTGTCACAAGCAGTGCAACAAAAAAAAACAGAGGGGTGGGAGCTGCGTCTGTCAGTGAACTCAGAGAAAAGGATTTTATGGTAAGTTATAATAAAATCCCCTTTTCTCTTACGTTCACTAACAGACGCAGCTCTTCTTAAATGACACGTGGGGACGTCCCAAAGCAGTGCCAAAAACTAGAGGGGTGGGCAAACAACAACAACTGTACCCAACAGAACCCTCTCAGGGAGTGCCAGACGCACTTACACCGCCGCTCGCAAAACTTTGCGGCCAAAAGCAGCATCCGCAGATGCCGACACATCAACTTTGTAAAACTTGGTAAACGTGTGCACTGAGGCCCAAGTGGCCACTTTGCACACCTGAGACACCGAAGCCTGGTGCCTGAACGCCCAGGAGGTGCTGACCGACCTGGTGGAATGAGCCATGACTGGAAAAGGGGGAACCTTGCCCCGAAGCTCATACGCATGGGTCACGGTCTGTCTAATCCAACCAAATAAACTCACGATGTCGAAGGAAAGCCTTCATACTGAGCAACAAACACAATGGGCCCCCGAGGTTTGTCCCAAGCCGTCGGAGCAGCCGATGGTAAAGGGCAACCTAATCTGTCTGGCACTGGGTACGCATACTCGAAGCCCCGTTCCAAGGGGGAAAAGGTCAGTACCGAGTAAGGTGGTCCAGCCAGTCGTGGAGGACCCGCAAGTCCGTGGTCCGAAGCCACAGAGTCCACACGTTTCACCGGTGAACCCGGAGTCACGTGTGCAAATGGT
>BLSH010485621.1:179405-196025 GCA_018402905.1 Glandirana rugosa | reverse complement strand
TTATCCCCCAGACCTTTCACCATTTTTGTTACCTGTCTCTGAACTCGTTCTATTTTATCAATATCTTTTTGTAAGTGAGGTCTCCAGAACTGGATACAGTATTCTAAGTGAGGTCTCACTAAAGATCTATATAGAGGAATCAGAACCTCCTTCCTCCTGCTGGTGATCCCTCTACTGATACATCCCAGAATTCTATTTGCTTTTCCCACTGCCTGGTTACACTGTTTGCTCATTTTGCAATCATCTGAAATAAGCACCCCCAAATCTTTTTCTTCTGTAGTGCTAGCTAACACTGTGCCCCCAATGCTGTACTCTCTAAGCGGATTCTTTTTCCCTAGATGCATTATTTTACATTTAGAAATATTGAACTGCAGTCTCCACTGCTTTGACCAATCTTCCAGCAATGCCAAATCATGTTCCATGTTACAGACCCCTCCAGGGATATCAACCCTACTACACACCTTTGTATCATCAGCAAAGAGACATACATTGCCCAGCAAACCTTTAGTTATATCACTTACATATAGGTTGAATAGAACAGGACCCAGTACAGAGCCTTGTGGTACCCCACTAGTGACTGGTCTCTGTTCTGAGTGAACCCCATTTACAACCACACTCTGGGATCTATCCTTTAACCGAATATAGTCAGATATATTATTTCACCCTTTGAGAAAGTTGTTAGAAAAATTCATTATTATGCATGGTATTTGAACCACAGGGGTATCATATAGTACCTTGAGTTTAAGCTTGAAGTAAGGGCCCAATCCCAGGACATCTAAGGTTTAGAATAATTAATCCTAAATTTGGCTATCAAAAGCTTTTTTTTTAACATTGAAAACATTCACTGCATATAGTCAGGTATATTATTTCACCCTTTGAGAAAGTTGTAAAAAAAATGCGTTAGAGGAGTGGTTCCCTTACGTAGATGTGCCAGCAAGGATGGGCGGTGTAGATCGGTGGTGGGCGGAAGTGTGAGAGTGGCTGCTTGCATTATAATCCCACACTGACAGCTGCTGGGGTTTAAGTAATGTAAGGATAACTTTTAGGGGGAAGTTATGAGCATTATTACCTATTCAAAGAGGGTGCATTTATATTCTTCCCTTCATGCTTCCCTTTTGTATTTGTATTTGAACCACAGGGGTGCCATATAGTAGCTTGAGTTTAAGCTTGAAGTAAGGGCCTAATCCCAGGACATCCAAGGTTTAGAACAACTAATCCTAAATTTTGCTATCAAAAGCTTTTTTTTTAAGTCTATGGATGGTAGCATATGTTCTTTACATGTGATGGAGGCCCAACTTGGAATACTGCTGACAGTAAGGCTATGGGTCTGCAGATTTAATCCGGGGCTTGAAGGCTGCATGCAATGTATGTTTGACCTAAGTGGATGTAGTGTTGTAAAACTGTATTCAGCCTGACTGTTAAAGTCTTAATAGCGTAAGATCACAATTGATAAGTGCAATAGGCCAGTAATTACATAATAGAGTATTTTCCAGATTTAGGTAAAATGCTAAATTGAGCCCCATTTTCCTCCAGATTCAGAAGTTTGCCTAATCATATATGCAATATTTTTATCATATAATTAAAAAAGGTTAAGAATATGTAAAACCAGCAGGTCAGACAACTTTTATTATTGTAGCCATTGTAAAATTCATCAGGACCCAGGGATTTGGCCAGCTTAATGGATTTATTTACATTATTTAATCAGCAGTAGATTCCTTTTTCATTATGTCTGCATGGTGTTGGTCTATTTTAGGGAAATCATTATGTTTGGAAAATTTGTCCAAATATCTTTTGGATATGGGGTGTGGTTTCCAATACATTTTGTTATAAGAACTGTGACTGTAGAATAAGATTTGGGTTTTGAGCAAGTTTCCCATTACCCAGCTTAAATAGAAAGTCTGCTCTGTCTCTTTCTCAATGTATTCCTGTATAACTATTTTTGGCCAATAAAATGTAGTAGTTTTCCACCAATGTCTTGATGTTTGTTAATATTGAGTTGTTGTCAGACCAGACTGTAGAAACAATTCAAGCAGATGTTAATAAAAGTATTATTGAAAAATAATTGAGAAATTGATAGGTGGGCAATTCTGGAATACTGACCGTGAGCTGTAATAATAATTATAGTCCATAGCAAATAGGTTGGCCTCCTATCTGGGATCTACCAAGTAATTTTGAAATAAATCTTACTTTATCCAGTGCTCAGTTGGAGTCTTCCGCTAACAGCAATGTGCCCTCTGATTTAAGCAACAACTCTGAAAATAACGTTTACAAGAAATGTACTGTATCTTCACTGATTTGGGGACATAATATGTGATGAATGTCACTCCCAACTATTCCAAGACCAACAAATATCTCCCTGCAGTTTCTTTGGTGACATTTCTCTCCCAAAAATCAGAGCTCTTTAAAACGTCAGAGAATCCTTTTGTCTGTTTTGTATTGAAAAAATAATAGGGAAGTTTCAATGTAAATAAGAAGGAGTTTCTTGGATGGCTTTAATATGTTATTGAGGAAATCCAAGCTTGTGTGAAAATATGCTTAACATTATTGTAGAGCTTTTTTTAAAAATAACAAACAAGTTCACCCTTCCCTGCTCCGAGCAATGGAATTACACAGAGTGGCCCAAAACCTCCTTTTTTCGAGTCCTCTGCCAGCGTTCCTGGCTCCAAACCTCCAGCTTTGTGACTCTAGACACAGACAGCGGGACTCGGCCCTGTCCTCTGCTCCCTTGTCACTGACTTTGATTGACAGCAGCGGAAGCCAATGGCTCCCGCTGCCTCAGCAAAGGCAGTGAGAGCATGAGATGAGGGGAGAGAAGAGCTGCAGATCTATTCAGCACTGGATTCAACAAGGGCTCAGGTAAGTATTGCAAGGAATGCATTAAGGTAAAAAATGTTTAGGCTTTAGAACCACTTGAGGGTTTGATTGTGTTTTGAATGCATGTTAGGCATATTAGCTGCTGGATGAAGCGTTATTGAGAAACCCAATAGAATAATAAAGCATGCTGGATGAGGCCCAGGAGGAAAGAGTAGTGGAGATAAAGAGTAGTGGACTAAAGGAAAGATAAAATGAGACATACCTAGATAAACTGTAAAAAGGGGAATAATTATGGTGGTCCGTGATAAACACGGACTTAAATAACAAACACTTGCCCCAATGGGCCTTGGTAATTTGTCCTGGAAGCAGAATTCTACCCCATAGATTGGTGGAGACTCACATAGGGCAATATCCTGAAGAGGGTCCTTCTAGAGAGGACATGTATGCTGTTTCTTTCAATCAAAGGAGATGGATGAGCAAGAGACATGGATGGTGCAAAACAAAGCCACCAGGAGTCAACCAGTGCATGTGAGCTTCCTGTGAGCTCCACTGTTAAAGTTCTCTCTTTCAATTATATTCTGATGTATTTCATCCTATTTTGCTCACCTGAGCCCTAAGATTGGAGAACAAAATCGGAGCAAGAAACTCCAGCAACGGCAATGCCCTGGAAAATCAACTGGATTGTTTCTGCTGCTAGCCATCTTCTTTACCTTTCACGCCAGATTGCCACCTGTCAGGTCTCCCTCTTGCCTCCCTGGCTGCCTCAACTCATTCTCAACTTCCTGATGACAAAGAGCAGTGTGATGTTGTGGATCTGGAGTCTGCACATGATACTGGGTGTTGACCTGCTGCTGAACTTTCTAACAAAGCGGCCACTGCTTTCCATGTGGAGTAGGATTGCCTTTCAGTGACATCTGCTCTGAGTACTCTGCAACCTTTGCTACTGAGAAACCTTCATTTGGTGACATTATGCTAGCTCTTCATTACAATAAGAGATGTGTTACATTGTTGAACACTGACATTAAAAGGTGTAATGTTTGATATATTCCTGTTGTACAGAAACTATGGGGCCACATCTCTGAGGATGAGGTTGGAGTTGGAGCTCTTGACTCTCTAGTCAATTGTCTACAACATATGTACAAAAGATGGATGAACCGCCCAAGGTGAAATAATGTACATGTGATAGGCTTTCCAGAATGTGTAAATGGTTCTGATGCCACTAACCTTGCAGAGAAATGCTTTCTGGAGGAGCTTAGCTATGATGCCTTTTCTCCCATATTTATGGAAGAGTGTGCACATAGGGTTTCCCCCAGGCCTCTACTACCAGGTCCATTGCCACACCTTTTTCTTATCTGCTTAGTGAATTAGTGCAAACAGTGATATGACTTTGCAACTTGCCTATGAGTGGAAGGAAATTCTGTTTAACAATGTTTAGGTCTCCTTCTTCTAGCATTATTACCAGGATACTCAGAGGCAACAGTTACATAGTTAGTCTGGTTGAAAAAAGACACAAGTCCATCTAGTTCAACAGTAAAAATCAAACATCAACTCCAGATGTTAGAAATTCCCTAGGCTATGCTGTGCTCTACCCACCTGAGAGTCATTTACAAAGAGGAAGCTATATTCTTTGACAACCCTAAGAAGCTAGAGTTTCACACTTCAGTTCCCTAGATTAGTACGCTTGCTCGAAAGGTGTATTTACCTGTAAGCAATCTGCACTTTACATCACTGTTTTAGTATACGCTGTGCTAGTTGTACACTTTTCTTATTCTTTTCATAACTCAAGTTTTGTACCTCTCATTCTTCCTATCATGCCTTGTTATTTAACTGTTGTCTACTATTATGCATGGGCTACAAAGTGTGCTTTTGTAAGTCTTTGTATATTTAGCCCCATTCCCTCAGCCTTATCTATTACAAGACAGATATCTTAACTTGCATATCCACTTTGGGAGCCTGTAACTTTCTGGATGTTTATGATGATCATGGACAACTCCCTTCCTCACAGATGGGGGACATCTGGAACTGTTTCTAAGTTGCTTGTTTTCTATTTACATTGGAGCGCTAATTCGAATCTCAATGTAGGATACTGCTTTAACCTCAGCAGCAGTGGTGCAAGAACTTTCCAGGTATTATACAGCCTTATACTCTTTCAAAGATACCTATTCTGACCTGGCCCTTTCTCATTGTTTGGATAATGTTGACTTCCCCCAACTAGCTTCTGCTGACCTGCCCAGCGATGGAGCACTGGTAACACCACCTGCACAAACACCAAGCTGCTGTAACCCTTAAAGCTGGGTAAGGATCATGTCCCACTGTACTAATACTGCTCTATTTCTTAATAAAAAGTGCACTAAAGTCATTTCCACAATTATTCTCCCTGACAGGACATGTTTTATTCTAAATAAAAACACCACAATTGATATACACAGACTTTTTTTGTAATCTGCAGCTACTATCCTTCAATACTGGCAACAGGGCTACTCTTTCAATAGATAGAATAAAAGCATTAGATTCAACATTATTTATGGGCGCTGTTGCTTAGATACAGTATAGGCTAAAAAAATTCTTACCTGGCTTCAACTTCTCTGTAAATAACCCATTGCACATATTAGGGCTGGGGTGGCTCTCGTGATAACGGGATACGAGGCAGGGATGTCCCCTATCCCTTGTCCTATTTTCTTTAGCAGTGGAATTATTGGCTATATTGGCAAAAACTTCCTCTGCATTTATAGGATTCTGTTATGGTGCTCTGGAAGAACATTTATTAATAAATGCAGGTAATACATTAGTGTATCTGGTTGATAATATTGAATCCTTACAGCGTATTATAAAACTCCTAGACACCTTTGGCTTCAATACTGGCTTTTAAGTAAATTGGCATACATCAGTCTTGCTTCCCATAGATGCCCTTCTTGCACTGCTCCGATCTAACCTTTCCCATATTACCTGTGTTTATTCCTTCCATTATCTGTGTATACAAATATCAGCCATTCCCAATTATTAGATCACATTAAACTGGGACCTGGTGATGATTGAAATGATGAAATGCTTAGGCTACACTGCATTTCTTAATTGTGGGGCATATTAACCTTTTAAAGAGGGTCTCAATGCTCAACCTATTATATATTTTGTAACATTCACCCGTATAGTTTCCTGCAGTCGCTATTTCACACCCTTTTATGCATTGGTTATAAAAGCCTGAATGGCCCCTATTATATGACAACAATGTAAGGGGAGGGGAGGGCTATCTGTTTCACATCCATATTTGTATTTTTTTGGCTGCCTAGTTTCACCATTTATACCAGGGTGGTCCTATGAGATGTGTCTTACAAGTGGTAACAAATGTGCCTAATCCTATTGGACATCTGGGTTTGTCTCAATGTGTGTGGTATGCTTGTAAGTGTATTCGGATGTTATACTGCATGTACTCCACTTTGGGATTACCCTGACCTCCCTGAGCTTTTGTCACTAGATGAACACAGTTTATGGAATTGACATGGTCTTTTTCTGTTGTCACAATTATATGGTTGTTATACCCTTAAGACATTTACTATGCTACAGTCAGCATTTGGTGTCTCCAGCAACCTGTTTTATAGATACATACAACTCTACCAAGCTCTATCAACTCAATTTCATGACACGCCCATTCAATTTACATAACTTGCCCTAGCGGAAAGATGTCTGTCACAAAGTGTATTATATTCAAGGATTACTTATTGTATACCTGCTTAGGGATTGCTAGTGATATTATAGATCTATTGATCTAATATTGGCACAGTTACAGATGACAAATGGGCCAGTAAAAACACCCCAAAACAACCAAGTACAGATGATGGGATAAGGATGTCTCACCTTTTGAGTTTTTGTGAGAGGAGTGGGATCAAGATCTCAAGCCCTTCCTGTGGTTCCCTGACACAATCAGACCTCAGTCCTGTTGTGATAATGCTGTGTTGGGTGTTGTTATGGTTTGCCACAGTTGCAGACACCATATTGGGTTTGCGGGTCTCTGGCTTGGGACAGTTAGCGGTGCTGACATGAGCTTTCTCAGAAGTTTTGCTGGCCATATGCAAGTCCAAAAGTGGTATAAGTAGCAACTATGAACCTCCTACCTGACTGATAGCGAGGATGCTACTGGATTACTGACTTTTGCGGCTTCTGGCTAAGGGGCATGACCGAAAAAGATTTACTGATCGGCAAGTGCTCATCGCTCTCAGCCGATGGCTGAGAGCGCTGACCAGTATGTTCTGGCGGGGATTGTTAGTACAGTGGTTCCTCCTGAGCTGTTCAGTTTTTTTTTTTTGTTCAGCCCGCTGGGTTGAATGAAAAAAAAGGCTTCTAGTGTGCACCAGGCTTAAGCGTGAGATGGGTCTTTCAGTTGTTTATGCCTATTGCTGTTAGTGAAACTTGCTATTTGTTAGCTAAAGTTTAAAACTAAGTTTAGCTTTCTGAATCACGCAGTTTATAATTGGTGTATTTGGTAAGTCTTTTACAATTTGAAATTCAGATTCTGTAAGCAATTACCAATTATTATTACATTTGGAGTTTGGCATAGTCCAGTCTTTTAAATTGGGTTTTTGAATATTTACTGAACCCCATAGATATTACTTTGCTCTTGTACTGAGCAGTAGGAGTTTATTTAACTGCCTGTCAAAGCATACACATGGCTCAGGTAACTTACATTAGGAACAGAGCGTGCATATTTGTTAAGAGCTTTGCAAATGCATTTATTGCTCTTGCTTTCATCTCACAATATGGTACAGACACCAGTAGCTTTATTTACAGAAAAAAACGGCTGTGGATCACTGCTTTGTTCCAATCATGCACTGGCATACCATACCATAACTATTTGTCTGTGATACAGAAACAAGGCTAATCCCTTGTGTTGTGGTATATGCTTATTGCCAACAACGTTTGCAAATACAGAACAGTGCATATGGAATTAGTTAGTGCATTGACATTTGATAAATTAAAACTTGCCTTTAAGAAGTGGTTATGTTTGTTTAAATCTATACGTCTTTAAAATTTCCATTCAAAGAAAAGGAGCCTGCATGCAACTAGTTTGCTGCCTCTCGTTTTATTTTTCCAACACCTCCCTCTGTTAAGCTTTGATTAAATAGACACAAGAAATTATTAGGATCGAGTGTACCAAGATCCAATTTGCATACACTATATCTTGTTCAAAATTTTAAGGGCAAAGTGACTCAACACCTTAACCAGCCGCTGGATCTAAAAGCATCATTAATAATGAAAATCAAACAAATCCCATGCCTCAGCATGCTGTATACACGGTGAGCTTACTGTGTTTATAACTATTATAAACTGTACTCTTCAGGACAGTGAGAGTGAGTGTACATACAAATTCATGCTAACAACACCTGTCAGTGACAAGGTAGGCTAATACAGATCCATAGCTGTACTCAAGCTCACTGTATGCAGTCAATGCACTGGTTATTAAAAATACCGCAAGAAGAGCTAATTAAAATGCAGCTGATTTTTCCTATTTTCAAGGTAGGCTAATAGACAGCACTATAGAAAGAACAGCATTGTACTTGAGCTAGGGCCCATACTCACATTCTTGCTCTTTATGCTATATCAATGGCCATCTGAGATCTCTCATGCTTAAAATTACATAAAATTAATCATGAACTATCATGAGCTACAACGTATTAATGAGACTATCATTATAGCCATCAAATGCAAGAAACAAAGAAGTATACAGTATATCACAAAAATTAGTACACCCCTCACATTTTTGTAAATATTTTATTATATCTTTTTTTTTTGTTTTCTATTTTTTTCCCATGAAAGTGGAGTTAACCTTTAATTTCCATTTTTTAGGGATTATTGGCTTTGTACGTTGTAAATAAAGTATAGAGTCTTTTACCTAGATACAGTATCTCACGGAGTACACCCCGCACATTTTTGTAAATATTTTATTCTATCTTTTCATGTGACAACACTGAAGAAATTACACTTTGCTGCAATGTAAAGTAGTGAGCGTACAGCTTGTATAACAGTGTAAATTTGTTGTCCTCTCAAAATAACTCAACACAAAGCCATTAGGCTCCATTCACACCTGAGCGTTTTGTAGCTCTAATATGCCTGAAGCATGAAGCTACAACATTTTGTAAATATTTTATTATATCTTTTTTTTTTATTTGCTATTTTTTTCCCATGAAAGTGGAGTTAACCTTTAATTTCCATTTTTTTAGGGATTATTGGCTTTGTATGTTGTAAATAAAGTATAGAGTCTTTTAACTTAGGGGTGTACTCACTTTTGTTGCCAGCGGTTTAGACATTAAGGCTGCATTCACACCTCAGCGACACGTTTTCGGGCATATTTGGAGCTTTTTGAGGCGCGTTTTGTAGCGCGACATCGGCGTTTGCAAACGCCCAATGTCGCGCTAATACGAGCGTTTGATGCTTTTCCATTGATTGTATGTCAATAGAAAAGTGTCAGAAATGCCAGAATATGCCCGATTCAAGCAACAAAAATACCTCTGGGAGTAGTGTGAGCGTCGGCATTTGGCTTCAGGTGTTTTTGAGTGGAGATGTGAACCATCTCCATTCAGAAACGTTGATTTTTTTCCCCTCTAGCGTTTTGTAGCTTCAGGCTTCAGGCATATTTGAGCTACAAAACGCTCAGGTGTGAATGGAGCCTGGCTTTGTGTTGAGTTATGTTGAGAGGACAGCAAATTTACACTGTTATACAAGCTGTACACTCACTACTTTACATTGTAGCAAAGTGACATTTCTTCAGTGCTGTCACATGAAAAGATATAATAAAATATTTACAAAAATGTGAGGGGTGTACTCAGTGAGATACTGTATCTAGTTAAAAGGCTCTATACTTTATTTACAACATACAAAGCCAATAATCCCTAAAAATGGAAATTAAAGGTTAACTCCACTTTCATGGGAAAAAAATAGCAAATAAAAAAATAATAATAATATAGTGTATACAATTGCGACACAAGTCATATTGTAATTGACTATTATTATAAATTACCTTACCTTTTCAATCTGCAGTACTGTAATGTAATATAGCTACCTGGAAGTGTTCTGTACACAGAATGTGTACAGAATACCCCCCAGAAACATCAGTTCCTGCTTGTGTGATTGGATCACTGATTTGCCCAGAAGTCTGCACTAAGTAAGATTTCAGGCATCCCCTGTAACAAAAATGTAATTTTTTGTGAGATACTCCCAGTAAGAAATCATGTCTTAGGGGATGCAAACCCTTACATTTTCCTCATTAGAACCCTGCAAGTGCAGCAGATTATTGATAATTAAGAAACCACTCCCATTAAATTTAAAAACAAATTTAATTCTGCGCTGGGGAAGATTTTAACACATAAAAGCAGCCTACACCAAAATCTGTGCATGAATAAATCAAATAGTGTGCCGCTAAATTAATACAACATGATAGAAAACATACCATACCTAATGTCCATAAATCTCTAATATAAATTAATGTTAAAAATCTCAATTAAATAAAAAAAAGTGCAAAAATGTGAAATAAATGCAAATTTACATTTCATAAAAAATACACCAACATAATAAAATGAGTGTGTTGAAAAAACAATATACAAATAATAAGTCCCGATTCATGAATTTAAAAAAATCTAAAAAATAGGTAATTCATGTGCAACATCCAAAAAAATAGAAGGTGTACAGTCCCATATCCAAGTGTAAGTGAATACCACCCTTATCCAAAAAATATAAGCAAACCAAGAAATAGATAGTTGTTGCATCCAATGCTGATTAGCACAATGATATCACCCATGATATAACATAAGGTTGGCTGCTTATCAGATAGTATGGAACATATTAAATGGTCAAAAGTGCATTTAAATTAACCAGGATGTCTTCCTGTCACTCCTCATCACCTTGCTGTGAACTCTCCCAGTAATGTAATGCAAAGCATGAAAACGCCATCTCATAGCACAATATGTTTGAAAAATCGGTATCTTTAATAATAGAAGTGCACTTACATATTTTCCACGGTAAAATCACATTAATAGATGCACAGAGCTGTTTCCCTAGCAGGCAATTTCCAAACACCATGTTCCAGCAGTCAGATAGTGTAAAGGCGTCACGTGTAGGCCCTGCTTGACGCACGTTTCGTCAAAGAATGAAGTCTATAGGAAAATTGGCCAATTCCCCTGAAGATGTTATTCTTTGACAAAACGTGTGTCACACATGAATTACGTGGATGTTGCACACAAGTTACCTATTTTTTAGATTTTTTAATTAATGAATTGATTCTCATTAGATTCACTTTCCACATGGACACAGACAAACCAACGGCTCTTTCTTCAGAATAACAAAAGCTAGGAATCTGCAACAAAGTTTGTTAAAATCCTTGTAATGTGCATAAATCACCTAGAGGGGAATGTTTTTTTTCTCAACAAAAGTGGAGTTACTCCTTAAACTGAAAATAAAGTTTCATAGCCACTATTTAAACCTTGGAAAGATTGTTTACAAACAATCATAGGTGATATTGTTCAATAGTGTCTAACATTATACAGTAAATCGCAGAATCTATATACTCTTGATTTTCCTCAACACATTTCAAGAAGAATACTCACTTCTTCAGGAGGATATTGTCAATGAGTGTGGATCTAAAACCAAGTTTAGTCAATTTAAAATAGCAGTTGCCATACTATGTGTAGGAATTCAGTCTAACCCAATGGGTGGAACAGGAAGGGAAAGGAGAAAAAAAGAGGGGGAGAGAGAGAGGGAGAGGGAGGGAGAGGGAGGGGTTGCTTACACTGGAAGAACAATTGTGCCCCAGTTAAAGTGCCCTATGGCACCATATGCTTTTTTTATTGTTTTATGTTTTTTAGTTAACTTTTTTGTCTGAGTACAGATCTATGTTTGTCCCAGGCATGCCTGCAGCCATTTACAGTTGACTGGCTCACTACCTGTGCTGGAAGTTTTTTTCAAGCATCAACTACCTTTTCAGTAAAATAATCGTTTATAAGATTAGTTTTGAACTTTCCACCAGTTCGTATGTGGTCATGTCCCCATGTTATTGGTCGAATAAGATCAGTTTTCGACTCAGAGACATTTGCCCAGAAAAAACAATGCTTCATACAAAGGAGAATTGGTATAAAGATGGAATGTCATCCCAATGTACTTTGCCACACACACACACACCTCTGTCTTAGTCCAAATTCCCAAACAAAGTGTGCAGTCTCTCATATGTAATTTGATTCTCTACTTCTCTACTAGCTATTATGTATAGCATTTAAATAAATGCATATAAATGCTCATGGAATTGGAACCTGACACTAAAGAGTTTTTAGAGAGAGTGTACAGTCTATGAAGATACCTATGAGAACTGAGACTTGTGACGTCATTGACTAAACATGTTCATATATGGTCAATGATGTCACACAGAGACCCTGCTGCTTTGCTTATATTGCAGCAGCAGGAACTGGGAGTTGACATTTTATGGGAGTCCAGTAACGAGTTCAGACATATCTGTGGGTGTTGTTTTTTTTTTGTCATTCTGCGGGTCAACGGCTGCTAGTCATTGTGATTGATGTAAATTTGCATCAATAGATGACATAGGTGGTGGACACTGCAGGACTTTTTTTAATTAAAAAAAAAGTGTGTGTTCATACACCTTTTTTTTTGTGAATGAGTACCCCCTCCTCATTCACATAAGGAAGGCAATATCTGAGGGCTCCCTTTATATTTAAAGTTGGTGTAAAGATTCCAACAAGCCCCCTATATCTAGACCTCAACAACCATCATGCCAGGGTTGTGGAGAAGAGGCCGCTGTCCTCATCAACATGGGCACAAGGTGCTTTGCCAAAGGGCGTGTAGCCTAGTATGGTTCAGGGAAGGGAGGTCTCATGCTTACCCCCCCCCCCTTTCCTGGTCACGCAGGATAGGAGTCTGGAGAGGATTTTGGAGGGACCTCAAACTTTATTTTTGCTTTTTGCGTGAAATTCCCCATTAAAATCTATCCTAGATTGTAAGCTCTAACGAGCAGGGTCCTCTGATTCCTCCTGTATTGAATTGTATTGTAATTGTACTGTCTGCCCTAATATTGTAAAGCGCTGCGCAAACTGTCGGCGCTATATAAATCCTGTATAATAATAATAATAATAATACCAGACTTAATGGGTCTGTTATGGAATTTATGGGGATGCCCTTATGGTTTTTCTTTTTGTTTTGTTGTCTTAAAATCCATGCCAGACCTAAAAAGTATGGTATGAATTTTGGGAGGGAATTCATGCTGTTTGCTTACTTCTACCTATCAGTCAGGATTCCCCAACTGATAGATGAAAGTGCCCTGTGGGAATAAGTCATTGGTTGCTGGAACTCCTTAAAGTGGCACTATACTCACTGCAGCTCCAGCAATGCAGTGTTCCCAAGCTCCCTGCCTGGCCCCTGACATCTTCGGGCAGCCAGCTTCCAGATCTTGATAGATCTTGACAGATCTTGAAGGCTGCTGTCATTAACTGGATAGGGATGACGTCACTCCCACGTGTGCGCTGGAGTTCAGTCGGATTTGGCATTGCCATATTTGTAGAGTCAACTGCGCATACACTGCTCACTGTACAAGGGTGGACTGGCAGGTAAGTAACTTTAATGCAGAAGAGACAAATCATGTCTTTTCTGCATTACAATTCCTGCCTGTTTGCCCATCTTTAATTCTGGCCTCAAGTTCCACTTTAACAACCAGGAGGAAGCTGTCACATTTAGCTGTGGTAATAATAATATGGTTAAATGTCAAATTCACATTGCAGCTGGAGGTTTGTTTGGCCAAACACCCATTTATTCAGCTGTTCACACAGGAATCTCCCTAGACTGTGCACAGTGCAGAAATCCTCATTATTTCCTCTGCTGGTCGAATGTCTTTAGTCTATAAGGTTAGGCTGTTTTCTCAGTAGGTAAATGGTATCTTTCATGGTAAATGTTCTTATACCTATTTTTCTCTTAGGATCGAATGCTAGGGATTGTTACATTCACCCCAGCAAAAAGCAACACGGAAACTATTATACACATATTACAAACATTACGGATATTATTCATTATGCTTACACAAATGTTGAGACATTTGCAAAGGAAATATTTATTAAATAGACCCCTTATTGTAAAGTGTCAATTCCAGAAGGATTTCAGTCCCACTAACTAAATTCCACCTCCTTTGCTTGTGTTTCTTACCATATACACAAGAAGATGGCTTTAGCCAGAAATGTCATGAATTGAAGTAGAAGTATAGTGCTATTTTATTGAACATATTGTTTGAGTTATTATGGTATTAACTAAAGTAATTTTCACATTTTTATAAGCTTACCCTTCCATATTTGTGTTACTGTATTAAATGTAAAGATTTGTAGATTAGCCTCTAGGATGCAAACATTTAAAGACCAACTCCAAGAAAAATAACAATCTTCTCTTGAAGTTGGGCTGCAAGGGTTAAATTCTAGTTTAGGTGTGGGAGACAGGAAAAGCAGTTTTACTTACCTGATCCTCCTCTCACACAGCAGTCACAGCTCTCCTTACATTGCAGCAGTGGAAATGTTCCTCACCATCCTCATTGGTCTTGATGATGTCAGACTATATGCCACTGCTGGGGAATAGTGGCTGTGGGCATTGGTCTTGCAGTGTGGAGGGAGCCTAAAGAAGTGGGATAGTTACATAATTACATAGTTTATAAGGTTGAAAGGAGACACAGGTTTATCCAGTTCAACCCATCTGCATGCACGTGTTTATGATTTTTATTCTGTAACAATTTACATTGTTTCTCTAATAATTCCCATACTCTGCTTCCTGATTTTTACATGGTAGGGATTTATTCCTTGCAGTGCGGGAGCAGCCCCACTGCGAGGGAACATTTTTCTTTCCTGGAGCTTAGATTTAACTGTTTGCTGACCCACGGCAGTACATTTACAGAAGCTTGAGATGCCATTCACTGCAGTACAGTACAGTACAGTGGATTCCGGCCAATGATTTGTAGCTGGCACCCGCTGATTGGCTGCCAGAAGAGAGCCCTGTGTTGGTAAACAACACAGGGCTCTCTACAAACGGCTGTGATGTGCCTTTTTTTCTCCCTGTAAAAAACCAGCATGTTGCTTAGTGAAAACAGCACACACATTAACATTTGTTAGGCACACAGTTAAAGTGTCTGTTAAGCTACTTTATAAAAAGTTTCCACACGCTGTGTATTATAACAAGAAGTTGCCCTGTGTCTGTTATAATATATATATATATATATATATATATATTTCTCTGTATAGATATCACACCTTCTTACTAGGATCAGTTGTAATTTTTTGCGCTTTTCTCTCTCAGCTCAGATGTCCTGAGGGAGGGCTGAGCACTGCTGCTGAAGTCAGGTGGAGAGACAGAGCCATGCTGTGTTATCTATATAGATAAGAATATTTCTGATTTAACATAGACACTGGCTGAACTTCTTCTTCTAATACAGTAATGACTGTTTTACAGCAGCTGTTTTTAGCTGCAGACGTTTTTTTCTACAGTCAATAAACCCTCCATCATGTTATCCTATGTGTTCATGCACACAGGCTGTTATAAGCTTTTTTTAGCAGTGACGTTTTTGAGCTGTAAAAAAAACCCAAGACCAGACGGTTCTGAGAGACGTTTTTCAGCTGTAAAAACGTTCAAATGCTCAAAAACTTGCAAAAACGCAGCTAAACTTTGATCCCTAATGTTTTTGTATGTTTTAGGTCAATTGAGGAAAACAAAAAAAAACCCACTGGCCCGTTAAAAATGCAAAAAAGTGCAAAAACGCTGGTAATATAACGCTATTAACAGCTGAAAAAAATCATTCATAAGCTACTGACATTTTTTGGATGTTTTTTTAACGTCCTGTGTGCATGAAGCCTTAGGCTTCATGCACACAGGACTTTAAAAAAACGTCCAAAAAACATCAGTAGCTTATCAGTGATTTTTTCAGCTTTTACCAGAGTTATATTACCGGCGTTTTTGCGTGTTTTTAAAGGGCCAGCATTTTTTTTTCTTTTTTAAATTGATCTAAAACGTTCAAAAACATTGGGGATCAACATTTTTGAGCATATTTACAGCTGAAAAACATCTCTCAGAACCCTCTGGTCTTGGGTTTTTTTTTACAGCTCAAAAACGTCACTGCTAAAAACTGTTGATAACAGCCTATGTGTGCATGAACACATAGGATAACATGATGGGGGGTTTATTGACTGTAGAAAAAAACATCTGCAACTAAAAACAGCTGCTGTAAAATAGTCAAAAAATGTCCTGTGTGCATGAGGCCTAGAGCAGAGAGGAGAAGAGGGATGGGGAGGAGGGGGGAGTTGAAGACAGGCACACAGAAAATAGGAGAGCTGGGAGTGACATACCCTGCATACACTACGGGTTTTCAGGATAAGCAACATACAAGGGGAGTCAGCAGTCAGGGAGTAAGTCATGACCTGGCATCATCAAACAGATATTTTAGGGGGTACAGAGGAATAATTTAAAAAGCAAAAGCACCATGCTGCTAATTGCACATTAAAGAGACAGGAACAGCATTTTTTCTTGGGGGGTTAACAAATGCTTTAACCCTTTGATCACCCTAGATGTTAACCCCTTCCCAGCCAGTGTCATTAGTACGGTGACAGGGTATATTATTAGTAGGGATGGGCCGAACGGACCCCTGGGGGACATGTATCAATGAAAAAAACGTTTTTGAAAAATGTCATTTTTAAATGAACAGTGATTTTTGGATTTTTAAAGTGAAAGCAAAAAAATGAAAAAGTCCTTCCGATATAGTGCCTGGGGGGGGGGGGGGGGGGGGGGATTTTATAG